>JAEQBH010001163.1:0-89792 GCA_016808115.1 Tetrastigma voinierianum | reverse complement strand
GGCGTTTGAATTATCGGGTTGGGAGGCGAGAGATGCACTTGACCACATTGGAAGAAGATAGGTGGATATACCTTGAGAAAGGGTATCTCGTAGGCACGATCACCCGCCGTCAAATCATTAATGGGCGAATATTAACTCATCTAGACAACAATCCGTCCAAAAGTGGTAGGGAGACAAATCCAGTCTTTACACGCGAGTAATTCTGAAGTTAATTTAGCTTTATTCTTAATCACATACATTAGTTAGATAGAAATTCAGAGTTTAAGTCCAGATAATATTATAAGAACAATTTCAATAGTCAACGCACTTCTCCCCATGGATCGATATCCATACTTAGGTACACTATATTACTTGATATGACGCGTGCACTTGCACACATAGGCTTATACATTTTATCGTCAGCGACTTTCGTTTTTATCGAGTTTTGTAGCCTTTATTCTTTGGGAGGAGTTTAGTGTTGATATTGACAGAGGCAATTAGATATTACTCTGGGATTGCTCTTTATTTTATTTTGCTTTTACAAGTGCTTGTAATTTGGTCTTTGCGTTTGTGTGTGATTGCGGTTGAGGTTCTTGTGAGTGTATGCGGCGAGTGAGATTGAACTACATCAGTTTGATCACGAGCAGGAAAGAACCGTTCTGCGAAGAACAAAGAAGCACAACATAGAAATCTAGCAATCATGAAGAACAATGGCAAGCAAGATCATCGCCAAGAGCAAAATGACCACAAGAAGTGTGATAGGAATAATGGTAGGAATCGGGCGCCCGGGGCGTTTTATCTGACGGATGATCCATTCATGTTGCTAGAAGAGTTTGCCTGCATGCAGTTGTTGAGCGACTATCAGAGGTATATTCAAGCAAAAACTTCGAGTTGATCGGTGACCTTACGGTCTTGAGAACATCACATTCCACGGATTGCCAAATGAGAATCAGAATATGCACTCGACTGACTTCATCGAATATGTGACGCGATCGAAATATAATGAATTGTAGTAGAAGGAGCACTGGCCCGAAGATTGTTCCCACTCTCACTAGGTGATGGTAGCCTTTGGTTGACGAAGTCGTGGCAGTTCTATTACTTCATGGAGCGACCTAGTGCGGAAGTTTTACGACAAAGTTAACTTCTCGGCAGGAAAATTGCGCAGGTTAGTGCGAGGATCAGTCATTCGGACAATGAGAAAGTGCTTGGTAGAGGCATGGAATAGATTTCATGAATTGTTAAGGAAGTGCCCACACCACGGTTGACCAGATGGATGCAAGTCCATTTTTTTTATAATGGTCTGAGGAATGTGACTAGAATAGTGATTGATGCCTCGACAGGAGGTGAGCTAATGAAGAGATTCACGGACGAGCCTGAAATCCTGGGGGATGCTGACTGCTAGCGCGATAAGTGGCCGGAGATAGGATTACACCGGTGAAGGCGTAGGCGACACGGTGCGAGGTTCTCGACAGTACGGTAGCTTCGTGTCGTGTAACTTCTTAAACAACTTACTAGAGCGTGAGTCATGGGCCATTCGAGACCGGCCCATGGGAGTTATGTGAATTATGTGAGACAACACTTGGTCTGGGAATGTCGATTAGAGCGACAAACGTTAGAGCATGCCCGGTATGTGTCAAGGTTTAATCGAATCGACCCGCAATGCGCGAGGTCGGTATGGGAGCAACAACTATTAGAACCAGAATCAAGGCCAAGGGTGGCGTAATAATCAGAATAATTAGAGCAATTAGAGTTATGGATGGAGAAGCAATCAGAGCAACAAGCCACCACCCCGAGTGAGCGAACCACCTCCCGAGAAAAAGGTGGACTTGGAACAAGCCCTTGCGCAAATGCTCACCTCGCATACCGCCTTTATGAATGAGACAAGGCGAATATACCTTTGAACTACGATTGAATAGTAACAGCGTCGGTTAGAATTTAGAGGTGAAAATGGGCTGTAGCCCCGATCTATTGTGAGAAGAGCGGGTAGGGTTCCTTGCAAAGCAACTCAGTGAACCCAGGGACGAAGGGAATGAACGTGTAAAAAGCGTCTGGCGAGGAAGTGGTAGAGAATTAGCGATACGGGAATGACCCCCCCAGTGATAGAGGAGGTAGAAGCGAGGAAGTCATCGGACCGATTAGAATGATATAAAAGACGAGAAGGATCAATGATGAATACACATTTGAGTGATAATTATAAACTTGAATCTGCACATTTAAATCACAATTTACCCACATTTGGCACAGAAACGAATTACTTAATCTCTTCTGTGTTTTGAGACATGCAGGTCTTTCGAGGTTTAAAGCGTAAAGTGCCTGAGGATGTTTGCCCGAAGCTAATATGAAGCGATGTGGATGTGGGTGAGAGCAGTGTGAAGTCTCGGGAACTCCGAAAAGCAAGGAAAGCACCGATTACGCCAAGTTCTCTTAGGTAGAACTTAAAGTTCTCTGTCCTGACTTGTGGAAAATCCTTCGATGGTGATTCTCTTGGGTGGAGCCGCCTCTTAGGTACAACTGGCGGAAAATCAACTTAGTGGTGAAGTTCTAGGTAGAACTTAAAGTTCTCTGAGTCTGTGCATGGAGACTTGCGAATTGTCCGAGGAATTCAATCGTGCGAGGTGTACTCCTGGTAATGAGCAATGGGAAAATCACATTGGAGGAATTTGTAAGGAGGAGGACACAAGTAATAGAACCTCTCTCTCTCTCTTTAGTTTTTTAAGCTTTTCACTTCTAGGGTTTAGGTTTTGATAGAATAAAGAGTTTTCTCCATTTTTGAGTGGTACCTTGTAGATCGATTTGATTTGAATTCTTTTGAAGTTTCGGATTGAGTTTGTAATCTTTAAACATAAATATTTGTGCACTTCAAATCTAGCATTCCATATTCTTCATTCTCAGTTTTACAAAATGGTCGGTTCACGCAGTCTTGTTTTTATGATTATCGTTCTTCGACTTTGGTGTTCATCTGAAGTTTTATGGAGTTACAAACCCCTGCTCTTTGGGATCATACGGAAACTCACCCAGATCAAGGTAAGTCCCTCGATTCCTCTTTTGATTTTCAATGGATTGTATAATGATCACTTGTGTAGAAAGGTTTTGAAATCCTTCGTTGGGCAAATTCTTGACAACGTGTTAGCGAGATATTTCGGTACGTTGTGCCAGTCATAATGCCCGGTAGGTTAGTTTTAGTGAAACGAGTGTTTAGTGTACTCGATCATCTTTATTTTCGAGCATTTAAAGACAAATCCTCCGCCGAAGACCATTTATCAATGGTTCCTAGATGAGTTTATAAAATAAGAGGTGGAGACTTACGTCGAAGTAGTGGAACCACACAAAATCTCGACAATTGTCTTTCTAGTTTAAAACATTTAACGATCAGCAGATTCGACAACGACACAACATTACAATTCTCTTTTAAATCGCCACTGGTGAGGAATAGCTCACATTGATCAGCAATGGCGCTCCACGAGGAGGTGGCACATGGATTTCCATGGTATTCTGATGCTAGACGACCTTAATTCCTACGCTTGGGAATAGAATTAGGCGCGTAATCGGGATGAAACTTGATCATTTGAGAGAAAAAGTTTGGGGGAGAAGAAACTAAGGCAAAGGACCATCCAGTCACGATTGAACCCATAGCCCCAATTCCGTATCCCCAATGCCTAAAGAAGAATAAACTAGACAAGTAGTTCACAAAGTTTATGGAAGTGTTAGCGCACATCAACGTACGTTTTGGTATTGATGCTCTAGAATAAATGCCAGAGATTATGTCAAATTTATGAAGGACATCTTGTCGAAGAAAATCGGTTCGAGACGATTAATCTCAGCGAAGAATGTAGTGCCGTCAGCCCGGAGGAAGGCTCTTCATGGCCCTAAAAGACCTAGAGCGGTTCACTATCCCTGCACCATCGGGAGCATCGCCTTTGAGAGAGAGCTTTGTGTGACTTGGGAGCTAATTATAAATTTCATGCCCTTATCCATGTTAGACCTTTGGGATTAGGTGAAGCTCGCGCGACCACGAGTCACCTCCCGAGTTGTGACTGGTCCTTGAAGCATCAGAGGGGGGTGATAGAGACGTTCTAGTAAGTCGACAAATTCATCTTCTAGCGGACTCATTGTATTAGATATCTGGAAGAAGATAAAGAAATACCATAATATTGGGTAGACCATTTCTATGGCCCCGGAAGGGCAATGATTGTCTGAGGGAGAGTTGAAGTGAGTGCAGGAAGATGAAGTTAAGTTTTAATGTGTTCGAAGGTGTTGAGACACCTGCAGTGATGCTTCATAGTAGAGGCGAGTGGAGGCTATAGTGTCTAGCCAAAGTGGTCTCACTGATCCTTCAGGCTAGCTTGATACGAGTGATTCGAGAAAATTAGGAAGGAGCTGAGGAGTATGTAAATGGATGATTCATTTGAACCTAATGAAATATTATGAACCTGCAGGCGAAAAACTCAAGCATTACGTGCCATCACATTTGAGCAGGCACCTAAGATGGAGCAAAAGCCACTACCTAGCCATTTGAGGTATGCTTATCTCGGGAATGCCTCCACTTTACCAGTGATTATTTGACGTCCACAGCGTGATAGAGAAGAATAAACTATTAGTGTTTTAAGAATCATAAGGATGCGCTTGTTTGGTCTCTGGGCGATTAAAGTTCACCGCTTCTATGTGCATGCATCGAATTTTCTTTAGAAGATGGTCATAAGCAGCCGGTGGGCCTGATGAGATTGTATGAAGTAGTCAGCGAGGAGAGCCCACTAAAGTGGCTAGGCGTAGGGGTTATTTATCTTTATTCGTGTAGTGCATGGGTAAGTCGGTATGGTACATTGCCCTAAAGGGAGGAATTTCATGATGATAAGAATAGAGAATAATACATTGTACCATACAGAATAGTCTGGAACTTGAGGATTCATATTGACTCTAGGAAGCGAATAAAGCCTTCGAAAGACCATTTTCCATTCTTGGTTTGGATCAGTGTTGCTGGATAGACTATTGGGACCACGAATACTATTGTTTTTGGATGGGTATTGAAATTCTGATAAGATTTCTAGCCACGAAGATTAGGAGAAGGCGACATTCACATGCCCCTATGGTACATTCACATTGAGCGAATGCCCTTAGTACATGCAATGCATCGGACACGTTTCGATGTTGTATGATGGTAGTGATACCGGACTCATGGTTGAAAGAAGACAATTGAGGTGTTTATGGATGATTTTTCTGTATTAGGGGACTCCTTTGACAATTTCATGGAAAACTTGAGATCGGTGTTGATTAGATGCGAGGAAACCAATCTTGTACTTAATTAGGAGAAGTGCCATTTTATGGTACAAAAAGGCATAGTACTTGGGCACCAGATTTTTGCAAGAGGAATAGAGGTAGACAAAGCAAAAATTGAAGCAATAGAGAAACTTCCTCCACCCTCATCTATAAAAGGCATAAGAAGCTTTTTGGGCCACACAGGGTTTTATAGATGTTTCATAAAAGACTTTTCTCGGATTGCAAAGTCGTTGTCTGATTGCGGTCGAGGACATAGGTGTGTTTGATGGTAATTGTGTGCGAGCATTTTTAGTCCTGAAAGATAAATTGGTATCGTCTCCTATTGTAGTAGCACCAGATTAGGACCTCCCATTTGAGCTAATGTACAACGCAAGTGACTATGCGATCGGGCTTGATCTTTAGGGCGAGAAAGAGAATTCTTCCGGGTTATCTACTATGCTAATAGGACCTTGAATGATACTTGAGTTGAACTGTACCATAGAAAGGAATTGTTGGCCATTGTCTTTGCCTTTGAAAAAATTTAGGCCATATTTGATTGGCAATAGGCCAATAGTGCACACATGACCACTCAGCCGTAAAATTACCCCAATGGCCCAAGGGCCTTGAAATTGGGAACTAATAGGTGGGTACTTTTGTTCTTGAGGAATTTGACTTAGGGTGCAGAAACGAGAGAAACGAGAAAACCTAGTCGAGACCATACATCCCCTGATTAGAAGGGCAGAGATGAGGTCCATGTGAATGATGATTTCCCGGATGGCTGACTCTTAGCTATTGAAAGCAAAGAGTCGGTTCCATGGTTTTTGCCAGAAACATGTGAATTATTTAGTGGCCAGGTGATCCCTCAGGTTGGCCTGTGAAGAAGAGGTTCTTTGCACATTTGAAACACTATTATTGGGAGGAACCCATTCTATACAGGCACTGTGCTGACCAAGTGATAAGGCAATGTGTACCAAAAGATGAAATGGTCAGTATTATGAACCAATGCCACACTTTACCATGTGGGGGACATTTCGAAGGCCAGAGAATAGCGACAAGGTACTTGTCAGGGTTTCCAGCTAGCTTATTCAAGGATGCTCACCCGGTTCTACCGTATCCACTTATGACAATGCCCAAAGAATGGGAGGCATTTCTAAAAGGATGAACCACCCACGGCACAATTAGAAAGTTGGTATTTGATTTGTGGGGGATGGATTTCATGGGCCATTTCCTCCCTCTTTTAGTAACTTATACATCTTGCTTGTGGTAGATTACGTCTCTAAATGGGTAAACAATCTTGGCACGCGCAATGATGCTAGTATGGTAGCGAGTTCAGCCGTGCCACGTGTTTTGCAGTTGGCCACTCCGCGAAACAACGATCACGGATGGAGGTACTCATTTGTCACGATATGGTTGTGAGTCTTGCACAAAAGTATGGGTGCGGCGTGCACTTCAATTGCATACCATCCATAGGAAAATGGGCAGCGGGGAGTGTCGGTCGAGAGATCGAGTCCTTTGGAGGAAAGCAGTCAACAACTCAAGGAAGGATTGGTCGAAGAAGATCAAGGATGCACTCTGGGCATACAGGATAACATTTAAAACACCATTGGGTATGTCGCCATTCCGAATAGTTTATGGGAAAGCATGCCACCTGTCGATGGAATTGGAGCATAGAGCCTATTGGGCAACTCGAATGCTGAACATGGGCGTGAGTGGGTGGGAGAGAAGCGAATACTCACGGCTTAGTGAATTGGATGAGATTAAAGTAATGGCGTATGAGAATGCTCAGATATATAAGGAAAAGGCGGCTTGGCATGACAGACATATCATGCGGAAGGATTGAGGCGGGTCGAGAGGGTCCTGCTTGTTCAATTCCCAGGCACCAAACTTTCTGAAATTAAAGTCACGGTGGTCGGGACCATTTCTGTGACCAGTCTTTCCATGGAGGAGCGAAAGTGCACCACGAGAAAGGAACATTCAAAGTTAACACACAACGGTTGAAGCCATACTTAGAGGGCGAGATCCATGCGAATAAGCAAACCAGCCGATTCGAAGTGTGCCCGGCGGTATTAGTAGAATGCGGCATTCCCGAACGGAAACATTAAGATCCAGGGAAGTCGAGCTAACGACATTAAACAAAGCGCTACTTGGGAGGCAACCTAAGCTTTTTGAAATATTTCTTTCTATAGTCTAACTTTGCGTATTTTTAGTTTTTAGCATATTTTGTCAGTCTCTTTTCGTAATCAAGAGTTTATTTGATTATACATTTTGAGGACTTCGAGAGAAGCGATAGGCGAATGTTCGAGATATTTTGAAGTGTGGAAGGGTCGAATTTATTCGGGGTTTTCTTAAAACTTAGAATTTTTTGAAGGGTGTCGATTTGAGCCTTCTGTCACGTCACGACGTTAGATCTCAACGTTGCGATGTTGACCGAATCCAAAAAAATCAAGCCTCTGTCACATCGCGACATTGTATCCCAACGTCGCGACGTTGGCTATCCCTATTTTGATCACTCTCTAGAACATCGCGACGTTGGATTATGAGTCTCTATCACATTGAGCGTTGGATCTGTTCTTGACGTTGCGGTATACCACCTGCGGAGCGTCCGACATTGGTCTCAACATTGCGATGTTGGCAAATAAACCCTCGGGAACGTCGCGACGTTGAGCCTAAACGTCGCGACGTTGCTCCTATTTTATGAACATCAACCTTCATTCTTCTTCCTCACGAACCTAATGGAAGCTCGAAAACTCTCCATTTATTTCGGCAGTTTAGGCCACCCATTAGTGATTGCTACAGGTCTGGGACGTACACCTGGCCTGCTAGATTTATTAGAGCCTCCATCACAACAGGCGAGCACGGTTGGGTGCCCCAGTGCAGATTAGTTCGGGTCCCGAGAAGGTTCGAGATCCAGTGAGGTTGGACCCAGTTATGTCTTGACTTTTAGGTCTCGTGCAGTGAAAGGACCTTAGGTGTGTCTGGGTTATTGGCCATCCATTGTCAAAGAACAAACGCAGGTCCATTATTGCACACTAGGTGTGATAAATTGTCTAAGTGAGCTTGGGTGGTTTCATTGGAGCGCGGTCTCCTTGCCCCTATGGTTGTCAGGGAGTTTAGAGACCTCGTGGAGGCGAGGAAAACCCTTGGTCACCATCTGCGTCCTCACCACATAAGCCCGATGTCGGAAAAGGCAAAAGGCGACCTCGAAAGAGGAGTCGCGAGTGAGGACCTTGCGTGACTTATGATAAGGACAAGTTTTCCAACGAGGCGCGGTAGAGAGGTTCAACATAATGCGAATAGGTCCTTTATAAAGGAAAGAGTTTCACCATAGGGTTTCTTTCTGAAACAATTGCGATTGGGGATGTCGAGCCACATGCGGCCTTGCCTCGTCCGGTTGCGACGGAGTGTGTGCAGAGAATTTTCACGCCAATCTTGCCTCCGTGTCATGAAAAGGTTTGGGTGCGTGGGGTGTTGAAGTAGACTGTGTGAAGTCTATCAACTTGATATTATAACCTTGACCGGTTCCCCACGAGCCTTTGATAGGCTCCGTGCGTATGACTACCCAAGGTCATTGGAGTCGACCCGGCAGGCGGGTGAGTGGAAACTCAATAGTGAAGGGCATGCGGTGCACTTCCAGGCCAAACATTTGGCCTACATCCCTAAGGTTTGGCATCACTTCATCACATCACGTCTCATTCACGACGAATGTGTGTGAAGTGATAGCAACGTGCCGATATGCCATCCCTACAGAGACATCTCTTTTTGATGTAGGGTGAGTTATAGAGGATGCCATCCTCCATACTTAGGGATGCGAAAATGAACCTAAGGGCACCCCTTTCTCATTTCTGACCTATCTGGTAGTGGGGTGCCCATAGAGACAATGAGGCGTGGATACGATTATGGCCATTATGGTCCAAGCGACAAGCCCGAGATTGTACGGCTCCCAGAGCGTGATGTATGACTCGGGCAATGAACCCTTGGATGAGGATGAGCTTCAGAGTATTAGGCTTGGTTTGGCCTCGGTCGACCCCGAGTGGCCAGAACAGCCTGCTCCATCCCCCTGTCTGAGACCTCCTCCCGTCCACCGCCCTGGGCGTCCTCGTCCACCACACGCCTGGCCATCCCCGGGGAGGGATCGATCGGTCCTTCCACCGTCCTCGGACTCGGTGCTCGACCTCCTTTGCTTCGTTTCGAGGCCTCTTTTGGGATGAGACCCGAAACACTTAGAGTCCTCATCGGCTAGGATGGAGGCCCTTCGGTGACATGCGCCGCGATCACGGCCCGACGGCGACCGTCTACGCGTCGGTCCTGCGGGACGACGAATTCTCACCCTCGCTCCGGCCGCGAAATGCCGCCACCGCGATGATCCGGCCGATCACGAGAAGTTTCCTACACCTCACATCGTTATTTCATAGGCATTGGGAACGATGTCCGCTTGTTTGGGGGGTGTGGGTGATTGGGTTTGGTGATGTTGGGTTGTTTTGGTGTTGGTTTGGTTCGTTTTTGGGTTATATTTGTGTTTTGTTTTTGCGTTGCTATTTTAGTATGTTGAGTCTTGTGCTTAGTTACATGTGTCTTGTTTAGGGTTTGTGTGATGATTATCGTAGTGTCGATGCATTTATGCATACATTCGTAGGGCATTTTTATGTTTCGGTTCACTGGGAGTTCTCGGTTTTGGTTTGTTTAGGTTGTAGGATTGTTTTGGTAGTTATGCGCTTATGATGCTATTCAAGGATCTCTATGGACCACTTCAAAAATCTTTTCAGAAAAACATAGTATAAATCCAGAGAGATCCGTAGGTCATTAGATGCTCGGGAATTTCATGTTGGATAGGTAGGGAGACAAAGTGAATCACCTCTGGGATATTCAAGAAACGATTCTCCAGCTAGCCTGCTCGCACCCACACACAGGATGATCGCTGAGACATGCCTAGGCTTTGAACGGGCTTACTAAGGTTCAACAAGCGGTAAGGGAGCTTAAGCTTATTAAAGTGAGACACCATAGAAAAAGAGGATTGCCTTCGAGCCCTAAATAATTAAAAAAAAAAAAAATGAACCGAATAAGTGGGATCTTCTAATCTGAATCACGGGCACGATCAGGGGCCTTTGAAACCTAATGCCACGAGCGACTAGCGGGAGACGATGACTTCATTGCTCGTTACATGGGATAGAAGATGGAAGTTTCCCACAGCTTAGGGCCCTTAGGTTTAGTTGAGTGTTTGAGGTGAAGTTCAACGGGAACTAAATGCCCGGTGCCCTTAACCAACTGGTGGGGAGCCACCAACGAATCCTCGCTACAGGAACACTCAACATAAACTTACGGGCACTAGTTTTTCTTTCAGGAGTAGGTATGTTAAGTGAATACAAATGGTGCGTTCTTATCCTTCTATAGTTAGACGCTTCCAAATAGGTGGGTTGAATTCAAGTTTGGGGGTATCGGAACCGAGTTGTACGCTAGGGATCATGTATTAAATGCACATAGGCTCCTTGGGAATGGCTATTGAAGATTTAGGAGGTTGAGTCACTTGTCAACTGAATCATGTTCAGCTGAGTTCCTTCGTCGAACATCCTTATGGTCTCTGAAATTAGTGAAAAGCGGGTTATAAGTCGATTGCATTTGATCCTTCTTACATGACATGGGCATCCTGATCATGGCATTGAGTTTAGTATGTTGGGTTCTTGTGTATTGAGTTTGGGTCGGTTTCTTGTAGGGACAAGCAGAGGCTGAATTTGGGGGGTGTGATGAGTGCACAAAATACTCATATTATACCTTTGTCCCGGTTTATGTTTAGTTGATTTTACACTTAAATAGTATAGTAGTCGATTTAAGGTTTTGTGGTGCGGGTGAAGGGTGGTTTGGGCAATTTGGAGCGGGGAAAACGAGGAGAAGAGTGGTAAATGTGAAGTGATATCGCGGCGTCGCGGCTGGTCGATAGAAAGTCAGCGAGTGACCTAGCATTCGCGGCCTCAGCGTCCACGGCCACCGGCGTCGTGATGCGCCGATGTCGTGGCAGCCTTAGCGTCGTGAAGCCTCGGCGTCGTGGCGCCTCGACATCGCGGCGTCACCAGCGTCGTGGCGCCTCGGCTATCAGCGGCGTCTCAGCGTCGTGATGCGCCAATCGTGGCAGCCTCGACATCAGCGAGATTGCGTCGCGACTTGTGCGATTCACCTCGGAATCGCAAAAGCAATGGAAACCTAATTTCGGTATTGAAGAAGCGTGTACGGGCGGGAGTAAACTAGTAAGCGGCGGCTTCGGATCATTGGAGAAGACACTTTCTTTTTGTATTTCTTATTTTCTAATAAACTGCTAATGATTTATAGATTGATTATGTGTATATTCAGTTCTAACATGTTCTAGATTTCTATCTAGGGTTTTGTTGAGCCCTGTCACAATTTAATGGATTAATGCTTAAACTTATTTTATTTTGTTTATTTATGATTTGTATCGATCGTCTCTATATATGTGGTTCATATTCATGGTGATGTCGACTGACATTGACATGATCTTCTTCCAGGTATCCGAGATCGAAATTAAGGGCTCGAGATCACGAATGAATACTAATTAAATCGGTAAATAGAGATATCTCGATTTCGAGAGTGGCAAGTAGGGTTCGAACATTTAGGTGTTTCGGAGTATATGGTCGAGGCAGAGATGCACCCAACCCTACTGGTGAGATAGGCGGATATACCTTGAGAAAGTGTATCTCGTAGGCACGATCCTGCATAATCAGTCATTAATAGGCCCGAATAATGCTCCTCTAGGCGATGATCAGTGAAAGTGGTGGGGAGACAAATCCACACGAATGCTTTGCAGCGGAGTAATTACAAGTTAATTTAGCTTTATTCTTAATCATACATTAGTTAGATAGAAATTCGAGTTTAAGTCGGATAATATTATAAGAGCGATTTCGGTAATCCTTGCTTCTCCCCTTGGATTGATGCTCCCAGGTACTTGATTACCATATATTACTTGATACAGCGCGTTCACTTGCAGTATACATTTTACACATCACGCCTGAAACTATCATCCTCCGTGTCATCCCAAATCCATAGATAGGTCATAGTCAAGGACCTCCTCTTTGAAACACATAGAGAACACAGTAGCTCGACCAGGTGATGGAGGTGTAACTATCATGGCACCAGGTGCCTCAGTAGTCTCAAAACTAAAACACATATGTCCCAAGGCTTGCTAGATGCCCCATTTGTCTCTAAAGCATGATCAGTACCCCTTATGCGGGGTGCATGCTCGATCCTCCTAATAAGTAGTCGACTGATTAAAGGTATAAAGATGGAGGGATAATCGAATGGAACCCCGAACTGACGAGCCCTCACACCTTAGTCACTGCATTAGCAAGTATGATCATCGTCCTCTATAAGTGTAACCCAACCCATATGGTATGTGTGATCCAGCGTAAAGAAGTAAACTCGACCCCTGGCGTGACGATGACTGAACGGACATATAGGATATCGCCTCTCGTCATACTAATTTCAAAGTGTGATGTCTTGTCGAAAGACATATGCACAGTCTCTGCTATCATCCTCAAACTAACAACTTTGAACCTCATAGAAAATGGCTTAGATCAAATGTAAGCCATCCTCACTATGGGCGATATGTATGCAATGAGAGCTTAGAAGAGAGTAACAACATCTGCAATCGGACTATATACGTGATAATCGCCTTATGTGAACTTGACTTACGATGAAGGAAGATGGTATAACACAGCCTCACGTGAATCGGGCGGCGAATGCGAGTTAAGGGTTATTTGAATTCTCAAAACTTGAAATAGTATGGAGTATCATTAGCCCGATCTTGACATGTCTTGAGTGTGCCAGTAACAATCCTCAAAAGTCCCATCATAAGCTCGATGGTCTATGAAGAGAGCACAAAATCAATCGAGGTGAAAAATCGAGTCTGATGCAGGTAACTAATGGACTACGTTTAGGGTGGAGCAGAACATCAGTAGGATGAAACGGCACCTACATCCTGAACAAGTAACATCAATGAATAAGGGTTGAACATGATTTGACCCCTCGGGCGGTAAATCATCACTAGAAAACGTAATGCATGTAGCTTTGTCTGCTGTCAGAAAGTGAATAGGCCCCTCAGGGGTAGTGGCAGTGTCAATTTTGATATGACTAAGTGCTCCGATCAATCCATCTCTATGAGTAATGGATGGAGCGATAGGCTCGAGATGGATACTCTGAGCACATGTAGTGCGCGATTAGGCGTAGAATCTAATCATCCTCTCTACGACATCCTCTCTGCATTTCTTTGTCTTATAAATGGCTTAATCAGCGGAGGTGACTACCCTCCACCGGAGTGCTTATGTCCCGAACATCCCACTGTGGTGGCCATACTCCTCAGGGAACAAAATGAAGGGTGTCATGAATGAACATCTTCTGTTATACGAATTGAAGTGAAGTATGTCGGTGATTGGTGTATTAGTGTATCTTGATTTTAGTAAGATTTTGATGTGTTCTTATAATTCAATTGCATGATTCACATTCATATTCACTCATATTGCGCTAACCCTCCATATTATAATGTTTTGTAGGATACGGTGATAAAATAAGCAAAAAAGGAAGCTAAATAACGCGAAGAAAGACCCGAAGCAGAGAAGAAAATGAGGAAGGAAATAGAGCACCCACTTAGCGGCGAAGCATTCCACGCGGCTGCATGGCCTTGTGTAGCGTGGAAGTCTGTGCGGAGTGGCGGACAACCGACGGCGAGGCATTTGGTGGTCTCGAGTGCAGCCAGGTGGCGTGGACCTCTTCTTGCGATGAGGGCATGTGAATGGGCGCATTATTAGACATGGTTCAGGTGGTGATGACTGTAACGTCTCGAACATAAAGGGAGGCATTTTCGAGGGCATTGGAGGGTGAACAGCAAGAGAAGGACATACGGACAGAGGAAGATTGATGGAGACGGATTCCGAGAGATCGTAAAGACGGCTTCTTCTGCAGTTCTTTCCTTGATTCATTTTATGTTAAAAATCTTTCGTTCTATAATGAAGATCACTCTGAGGCCACTCTTCTTTCAGGGGTTTGTCAGCCTAGCGCACCGTATGGATTAATGTATTAGTGTAGTTTATTTAATATTGGTATGAATTTGTATGATTGCTTTACTCCTAAATTTAATCACATGTTATTATTTAGCCAATTTTGGCATGCTATTACTAGTGAATCGAGAAGATGACTCTGGGACATAAATAAAGCAACACTTGGTTAATCTAGGAATAGAGATATCCAGAGTTCCAAGTGTTAGACACTACATTTGTGCATTCGAGTTCGAGGGGTCGAGAGTAGAATGCAGTACTACTAGCAAGATAAGCGAGATGTCTGAGAGAATATCTTTTGTAAGGCACGATCAACCCGCTAACATAAATCATGTGAAATATTAAATAAATATTTATCTTAGTTTAAAAATCCGTGGTGTGGTAGGTGGCGACAAAACCACAATTTTCTCATCATTGCTTTAAATCAATATTTAATATTAGGCTTTCAGCAAGATTAGTTAAATTAGTCATAATTCACTATAAGACGATCCCAAATATTATCTAGGTCATAAGCGATTATTCAACAAAACATCTTCGTGGGAATGATACTTGACGAGCCAGCACACTAAGTGAACTTCGTAGTGTCACTAACGGCCTTACGAACACTCAGTTTTTACTTAACTTGCATACTCACTGAGGCCCGTCAGAGTTTTTTGGCGCGTTAATCGAGGGAAGTTTAGTGTTGATGATGACAACGATTATATAGATTCTACTTTGGATCAATTTATTTTATTTATTTCTTTTTACCTATTAATAATTTTATTTTTCTTTGTGTTAGTTATTTTGCCTTATTTCATCATATTTATGTTTGATCTTGACTTCCATGCCCATGATTTCGAAGCAATTGAAGTGTGCATCTGCGAAGACAAGGTCGCGAGAATGCCATTCTATCACGAACCGAAGGACCTTTATTGATTGTGACACACGCAACCCGGTGCGAAATCATGCGGGAATGAGAAGTTGAATGGCAGTTTCATGATATGAATGAACCACAGGTGGAACAGCATGGAAAAAATCATAGAAATTAGGCCACCAGATCGTTTGTACAGCTTGATGATCCTCATATGCTACTTGAGGAGTTAACACCACTATGGATTGTTTAATTGGCTATCGGCGACCGCAGTTCAAGTAGGTAACTTTAATTTGAAAGGCTAACTACACAAATGTCACATCTACAATTCCATGGGTTGCATAGTGAGAATCGAATGCACATTTGACAAGTTCCAATTGAAGTATCACGACATAGTTAAGTATAATGGAGTATGAAGAAGCTCGGATTACGTCTTATTTCCATTGTCATAGCGATCATTTAAGCTTATTGGTTGATTAATGACCCGCTGGATTAAATACCTCATGGAATGACAGTGCAGAAATTCACGACCAAATTTTCCACGCGCGAGATCGCCTGGCCCGGTGCGAGAGATTAACACATTAGGACAATTAGAGGAGAACTTAGTGAGGGCACAGGAGAATTTCATGATCTACTGGGAGATGCCATCACGGAGTTAACTAGGTGGATGCATGTGCACACGTTCTACAATGGTTTAGGTGATTTAGATAGGACAATCATTGATGCCTCAGCAGGAGGTGCCCTGGTGAAGATGACTATAGATCAAGCCTATGAGATATTGGAAGATACAGCTACTAATACTATTCAGTGGCCTCGAGATAGATCAGCACCTAGGAAGTCCATGGCGGGCTTGACCACAGTTCTCGGTAACACGGTAAACTATGTTGCACGAGTTAACTAAGCGACTACGAAGCGGCAAGGTACGATGAATCTTTGTTGGTCTTTGTGGGAGATCTGTAGTCTTGCGAGGAGGACAACACGATCTTATGGACTATCGGGCGGAATAATGATAATGAAGCTGAAGCACAGTATGTGAATTAACAAAACCAACAATAGCAGGGGCAGTATGGAGGTAATACCTACCAAAACAGGTACCAAAACCAGAATCAGAATCAAGGCCAAGGTTGGAGAGGAAACCAGAATAATCAGGCAGTAAAGTATGGTGGAGGAGACCATAATAATATGCCACCATTTCAAGCAAGCAAACCACCACCAGTGAAGAAAGTAGATTTGGAAGAAGCCTTAACTCATATGATGACTTCCCGACACATTTATATGAATGAGGCAGAAGGCCACATTCCAAAACCAAGCTCGGCATTTTATAAAACCAATCCACCCGGCTACGGAAGTCGAGGCCAAACTCGAAACAGAAGGGTACAAATAGGCCCGAATGGCACATTGTTGATTGAGAAGCATGAGATCATTACAGTAACTCGAAGTGGGCAGAGATGAAGGTAATGAACATGTAAAAATTTGTCACATTGAGAAGTGGTAGAGAGCCGCATCTGGAAACTACGATTGATAGGAGGTAGCGAAGTAATCCCAGACCGATGAATGACAAAATAGAAAGAGAACCTTGAAAAAAAGTCGTAGAAGAAGCGAATGAATCGACTATACGATTGAAACCCTTTGCTCAATTTTGTACCCTCAACGCACGAAAAATAAAGTTGGATAGCGATTCACAAAGTTTATGGAAGTGTTAGAAAGCGCACGTGACATTCCATTTGTTGATGCGTTAGAACATATGCCGGTTATGTCGAGAATTCATGAGAAGGATATACGTCGAAGAAAAGAAAGGCATGAACTTCCAAAATGATGATCTCCTTTGAGAATGTAGTTCCATCCTTCAAAGAAAAATGCCACAAAAGTTGTTAAGAAGGCCGAGCGATTTTACTATCATATGCACCATCAGAACTCCATCTTTGAAGATCCTTGTGACTTGGGAGTTAGTATTAACCTCATGCCTTTATCCATATTGGACCGGTGGGGCCGAGTGAAGCTTCGCCCAGAGCTACGATCCGCCTCCGGTTAGCGACAGGTCACTAAAGCATCGAGGGTGATAAGCGTTAGTAAAGGTAGGCCGTGGAATGCTGGTGGATTTCATCGTGTTGGACATGGAAGAAGATAAGGAAATACCCATAATATTGGTAGACCATTTCTCGCAACTGGTAGGGCAATGATTGATGTGTAGAGGGGAGAGTTGAAATTGAGAGTGCAGGATGATGAGGTCAAGTTCAATGTGTTCGAGGCTGTGAGACACCCGAAAGAGAGTGATACATGCTTCATAGTAGAGACCGTAGACGCTATAATGTTTAGCTAAAGTAGTCTCACTGACCCTTTGGAGACTAGCTTGGTATAGAGTGAATCAGAAGAACTGGGTGAAGAAGCCAAAGAGTATGTGAAATGGATGAACTTTCGACCTAATGAAGGAAGTACTACGAACCCCTGAGGCGGGAATGCTCGGCGTCGGTGCCGCGCCGACGACCACGAGGTGGGCAAAAGCAATACCTAGCCATTTGAGGTATGCTTATCTTGGGGACGCAACCACCTTACCAGTGATCATTTCGACATCATGTGTTAGAAGATAAAATTTGTTGAAGTATAGGAGTCACGAGATCTTTGTGGTGGTCTCCTAGTTGATTTAAAGGGATTTGCCCTGTGTGCATGCCTTCAGTGCCGCTAGAAGATGGTCATAAGCCTTCGGTAGAAGCACCGGAGGAAGCTGAGATCAACCACGAAAAGTAGTCCTGAGGAAGTCTTGAAGTGGGCGATCATGAGTTATATATCCTATTTCGACGGTGCGTGAGTGAGTCGTCTTGGTGGTGCTAAAGGGAGGAACGGCGTTGATAAAGACAGAATAATGCATTGCGCGCCACAGAATAGTCACGGGTTGGAGGAGAATTTGCGCCATTCTAGGAAATTGAATAAGGCTACTGAAAAGACCATTTCCATTGTCGTTTAAGTTAGATCATTAGATCGGTAGCGGGCATGAATACTCTTGTTTCTTGATGGTATTGGTTACAATTAATTCATTGCCAGCCACTGAAGGATCGGGGAGAGAGCGACATTCCTTGCCGCATGGTACATTGGCATTCGGCGGATGCATTTGGGAGGTGTTGATGCCTTTAGGCACATTCAGTCTTGTATGATGGCCATATTCTTAGATATGGTTGAAAAGACAGGTGAGGTGTTCATGGATGACTTTTGTTGACAGAACTCCTTTGACAAATTTCTGGAAAACCTGAGGTCGGTCTGATTAGATGTGAGAAACCAATCTTGTGTTGAATTGGGAGAAGTGCCACTTTATGGTACAAGAAGGCATAGTAGTTGGGCACCAGATTTATGCAAGAGGAATAGAGGTAGACAAAGCAAAGATAGAGGCAATAGAAAAACTACCTCCCACCTGCATCATCGATGAGAACTTAAGAAGCTTTTGCAGGACACGTAGGGTTTATGAGTGGTTCATAAAAGATTTTTTTCGGATTGCAAAGCCTTTGTCGGTTCTTTGGTTCAGGGACACCATTTGATTTTGATGGCTTGGTGTGCAAGCATTTTGATCTGAAGGATGGGTGGTATCATTACACATAGTAGTAGCACAGTTGGGGCGTCCCGTTTGGTAATGTCGTCTTAGGTGACTATCGCGTCCTTGTGATCTTGAGACGAGAAAGAAAGGATATTTCAGGTTATCCATTATGCTAGTCGGACTTTGAATGATGCCCAGCTGAACTATGCCACCAATGAAAAAGAGTTATTGGCCATTGTTTTCGCCTTTGACAAATTTAGGCCCTACTTGATTGGCAATAAGGTAATAGTGCACAACGACACTCAGTATAAGTACCTAATTACTGGGACGTGGCAGGGTGTACGTGGGTACTCCTATTGCAAGAATTTGACTAGAGATAAAAGACGAGAGGAACAGAACACAATCGCGAACCATAAGTCACGGTTGGAAGGGTTTAGAGATGAGGTACATGTATTAATTTCCCGGATGACGACTCTTAGTAATTGAAGACCTGAGAAGCATGTTCCATGGTTTCGCGGGCTATGTGAATTACTTAGTGGCCGAGGTGATCCCTCGGATTTTAGCTACCCGAAGCAGGAAGAGGTTCTTTGCGCATTTGAAACCTTCTTGCTTGGAAGAACCTATTTTATACAAGCATTGTACGGATTAAGTGATAAAGGCGTGTGCTAGGAAGGCGAAGAGCTGATAATGCGAATCATTTGCCACACCTTATCATGTGGGGGGAACTTTGGAGGCTAGAGGACAGCGGCAAAGGTACTTCAATCAGGTTTCTACTGGTCTAGCTTGTTCAAGTATGCTCACCAGTTTGTATCTACCTGTGATAAATGCCAAAGAATGGGGAGCATTTCAAAACAGGATGAGCCACCCATGCGCACAATTATAGAGATTGAGCTTTTTGATTTGTGGGGGATGGATTTTATAGGTCCATTCCCTTCTTCATTCAGTAATTTGTATATTCTCCTTCCAGTGGATTATGTCTCTAAATGGGTAGCAATGCAGACACGCATGTAATGATGCGGTCATGGTAACGAGTTCTTCAGGCCACATATTACACGGTTCGGCACTTTGACATTGATTACAGATGGAGGTACTCATTTCTGCAACAAGCTGGTTGATAAGGTCTTGCAAAAATATGGTGTGCGGCATCGCACATCACTCACATACCACGCACAAGTAAATGGGCAGTAGTGTCGATAGAGATAAAAGTCCATTTTAGAAAACTTGATCCAATAGTTAGGGAAGGCGGTTGAAGAAGATTGATGATGCACTTTGGGCATACTAGACAACATTTAAAACCCCATTGGGTATGTCGCCATTCCGACTAGTTTATGGGAAAACATGCCACTTTCCAGTGGAATTAGAACATAGAGCATATTGGGCGGCTAGAGTATAGCTGAGAACATGGATAACAAGTAAAAGTAGCTAGAGAGAGCGGATGCTCTGAGTTAGTGAATTAGATGAATTCTGTTGAGGCTTATGAGAATGCTCGAATCTATAAGAAAGAAGAAAACAGCATGACAAACATATTGTAAGGAAAGAGTTTGGCCAGAAGTTGATGGAGATCTTCTTGTTCAATTCTGAAATTGAAACTCTTAGGGCAAGTTGAAGTCAAAATGGTCAAGTCCGTTCATAGTGGTTCAAGTATTTCATATGGAGGGGTTGAAATAATGCATCCAAAGAAGGGACAATTCAAAGTCAATGCCCGAGTTGGCGATATTTTGGAGAGAATTTCATATGGAGAAAACGGGACACCATTCTACTCGCACTGGAGCATGTGATGGTGTGGAAGGTCACCAACAGTTCAGTTGTTTTTCCGGTCTAAGAGTTGTACATTTCAGGGATGTTGAGCTAACGACATTAAACATAGCGCTTCTTGGGATGACCCAGTGTGAATCCCATATGCTGAACTTGCATTATTTTGATCTTTTTTATTTGCTCTTCGGTTCATTTCGCTTTGGAATCTACACTTTTGTTTTTTAATGTGTTTGTGAGTTTGAGTTTTGCGGAAGGGTAAAGCACTATAACTAAGGGTTTATCATTCATTCACGGTTTGAAAGAGCTAAATTCGTGTTTCTGAGCTTTTTCCAAACTTTACGGTATCTGCGGCGTGAACCCTAGCGCTGCGTGGAAAAACAGTACCTTTCAAGCACTGCAGTGCGTCGCGATTGGCACTCTCTGGCTGCGGCGTGGAGTCCTTTCAACTTTCGGGTATCTTGTGAGCGTAGATCCTTTCCAACTTTCAGGTGCGATCGCCAGCGTGATCTCTGGCCAGTATGGGTATGCTTGTGCATTGCTTAGTCTCTGCGCGGCTGCGTAGCGAAACGAATTTTGATTTCTTTTAAAAAACCCCATCGTCTTTTCATTTTCTCCTATAATAATTTGGTTTCCTTAGCTCTCTCTCTCTCTTTTTTTTTTTTCTTTGTCTGTAGAAACCCTCACCTTATATCTACCCAGTGGCTCCGCAGTCGATCGGAAATGAGGGAGCGGAGATCCGTCTCTCCACCTCATTGAAGCCTGCACCCAGGAGGGATCCCGTAGGTTCATTTCGGGAGGTTGAGAGAGATACACCATGAGTCCACTGTTGACTACTCGTTTGTCCGGGAATGGGTTTTCCGACCTCAATCGTTCTTGACTTCATCATCCGAGCATTTGTTGGCCATTCCATCACACCAGTTCCCAGATCCGACCCGATTAGTGGATCGAGCCGTCGGCGCGGTATATGCGGAATTTCGTTGACTGTGCTCGGAGGCGAACTTGTACGTGGTTATCTGGCAATTTCTATAATAACAAAAAAATGTTTCATATATAAAAAGAAGCGCCCTGCCGGAGTAGTGTCCTAAACATCTATATACATATATTGAGTCCCAAATTTACTTATACATGTACATTTTTCTTGTCTAATACAAAACATCGAGATCGCGGAGCGATGCGGTGAGCCTATCTACTGAAGCGGCACTGCTTTCTGGCGATGTGGGATAATACGTCTCTATCCTTGTCTTCATACGTACCTACACGGATTGAACACGTGCTAAGCTTTAAGCAATTGGGAACATAAAAGCATAGACAACCACACCAATGAAGTGACCATCTCAAGCTTATACATATGCATTTCATATATCTATACATATTCATATTTTGGTTACTTATCATCTTTACATTCCTATTGCATATCAATCTTTTCCATTACATGTTTTTAATGTTTGACATCTACTATCTATACTTTTACTATATTCTGTGCTTTGTCATGCTTTACTTATCTCATCGTGTAGCACTTATGCATTTCTATCCCATGTGTTCATAGCATGTTCCATCTATTCATTCAGATGCGTCTATCATATATTCATATCATATATTTCTTATTCTAGTACTTATCATTTGATCTATTATCTTTTCTAATGGTTCATAATACATATCCTATTATGTGCATGTCATATCTTATACATATATTACTTTCATGGTTATATCTTATATACCATTTGTTATATTCTATTTTCATATCTTGTTTCATGTATTATTTATCATGTCTGATCATCATATGCATTTTCAATTCTTGTGTTCATGTCTTGCGTTATGTCTTGTGTTCACCATACTCATTTCATATCTTTATTTTCCTATTTTTACTTTTCATACTTTCTCTTCCATATTAACGCCGGATCATTTTACATTCTTATACATTTTCATATATCGTAGCCGGATCGTATAATCTCATATTCGAACTTATCATCCACATAGCAATACTATAACTACCGGATCACTAACATATCGTATAATCTCGTATTCTGAACTTATCATCATAAGCGAGTGCTATGCTTCTCACTATCATATCATATCATATCTTTTCATGTCATATTCAAATCATTTTATTTTATGTTGCATGCTGTAAATACGAAGTAGATGCTAGGAAACTTATAAAGGCAGAAAATGACGTACTCACTATCTGGCTCGATGGTCTTATCGGGACTGAGAAACGGCTGTACTCATTATTCGAGATAGTGGTCTTATTGGAGCCGGAGCGATATCATTGAGACAATGATCATCTTATAAAGAGCGAAGCGGTGAAGTGACCCTTTAGGGGCCTTTAATCAACGGGATCCTATGTCATCGACTGAAGCGGACCTCGATAACTTCGAAACGAACTTGTCTTTGCGGACTTATTTTCCTCTTGGCATGCGATCTATCCCTCTACTTGGTCGAACCTGGGCAATCCGTTTTATTACATTTTCGTACATATCTCATAAACATGAATATTATTGTTATCATGATTGCTTATACGATATATACTATCATTACTTTGTCGTATTCGTTCTCATATTTACATAATACGTATATTCCTATATTTTTATCATGCATGCATTTACTCATTCTTCTATTCATATATGTTTATCATTCGTGTACATGTACTCATTCCTGGTAACATCTTATATCTTGTTAACTTATATCTTCATGTACTTTATTATACTATCATATCTTATGACTTATACCTAAACATTTCTATACTTGTACGTTTTACTTATTGCCTTATTAAATTTCTATCTCCCGTAGTCTACGAGAACCTAGACTTCTTCTTTAATACCCTTAGAATTTACCCTTCATGTCCAAACTATTTATCTTTTATCATTTCTTATTCGAATACACACGTATAAACATTAGCTTACTTGGGTAGGAGATAAGAATAGACGGACTCGGTCTGATATGCAGAAGGTACGATGCGATGCGAGCGAGACGTGCATACGTAATAGAAGTGTCGAAACAACTGCTTGAGTGCAGAAACCTTGGTCATGTATAATGTAAGAAGCAACGATCATAATATGCGTGCACCTTGCACGTGATAGAGCGCAGTAGCATCAGTCTTGAAGCGCGATCATATATGTCTTGTCATTCAATGTCAGGTCTTAAGCCGGTCATCTGATATACGTGTTCTGCGGGCTTATTATTTATTCTTTTCTTCTATATTCCTTTTTATATCAAATCTACTTATGTTGCTATTTCTTGTTCATATCTATCTCTTTTTCTTATCATGTATTCGATTATCTTCAACGGCTTGATTAGTACATAGTAAAAAAAATTCAATTCGATGTTAGGTCTAACATACCGGTGGCATCTACTAGTCTCCTCAGGCATATGAATGTATTCTTGACTCAATGAGATTTCCATAGAGTCCAAGAACACCAAAATCGAAGTTCGGATGAAGGAGTTATGACCTTCCGAAGTTGGAGGTCATCGTGGTCAAAATCCTGAAGCCCCAGACGAGCTGGCTGACCTCGGTGAAACTTGGTTTAACACCTTAGTCCTGACACTAATATCATCCTCAGGAATATGGATGGATTCTTGACTCAATGGGCTTTCCATAGAGTCGAGAACGCAATCGGAGTTCGGATGAAGGAGTTATGACACTTAGAAGTTGGAGGGGGTCAAATGCGTAGTCAACCTAGACAGTACGACTTGAAGCTGGACAGTGAGCTCTACAGGATGAGCTCTGTGCGACACCTCGGTCTACACCTAATATTCTCCTCAGGCATATGAGATGGATTCTTGAAGCTCAATGGGCTTCCATAGGAGTCGAGAACACTTCGAATCGGAGTTCGAATGAAGGAGTTATGACCTTAGGGTTGGGGTGTGTACGTGGTGGAAATCCTGACTGGACCAGGCACCGGTCTAACACCTCGATCCGACATCTATTATCCTCCTCAGGCACCATGAGTGTATTCTTGACTCAATGGGATTTTCATGGTCAGAACACCCAGGAATCGAGGAGTTGGGTGAAGGAGTTATGACCTTTTGAGTGGAGGTCATCGTAGTTAACCCAGTGACTGAGCGTAGAAGCTGATGACCTAGTTGAGCTTGTTCTAACACCTTGGTCTGACACCCAATATCCTCCTCAGGTATATGAATGTATTCTTGACTCAATGGGATTTCCATAAAGTCAGAACACCGAATCGGGTCGGACCCGAGAGATGTGACAACCAGGGTTAGGAGTCATATGTAGTCAAATCTGACAAGTGACTGAGGCCCGGACGGTGAGCTCTATGGGACGAGGCGAGCTTTTCGGGACAATTTGAGCTACGGGACGAGGTCTGTGACCTCTGGCATGGTCTGGCCGACCTCTGCTGCATGAAATATGCTGACCTCTGACCTACGTTGCATGGTCTGGCCGACCTCTGGCGCATGAGGTGCAACGACCTCTCTTTGCGTGAGGTTTGCGACCTCTGCAGACATTTCATGTTGACCTCTCATTGTTTATTTGTTCGAGTAAAAGGTAGTAACTTGGTCTCTGGGGTCGAATTGAAATTCAAAAGCCTAACATCAATTTTACTGATGTGGCTACAATTTCTGAAGGACTTTACTACCAAATTCTCTTTATTTAGACCAAAAACCTGTTCCTGGGTCCATTTAGTTGGGAACTAGCTGGTGACCGACCTGATCTAGGCCCGGGTGACCTCGGTAAAAGGACCATAACTTGGTCTACAGAGGTCCAAATCAAGAAATTTAAAAGCCTAACATCAAGTTCATTGATGTGGCTACAATTGCAAAAGGACTCACTTCCTAAATTCCCTTTGTTGGCCCCGAAAACACGTTAGGTCAGGTTCTTGAGTATGATCAAAAATAGGGAAATTTCTTAGTTCAACTTACAACTAGACCCTTCCCAAAACTAGGAGCCTTAGAACTCTTCTCAACTCAACCCTAACCAGAAATGAGGTTGGGAATTTCCAAACCCAAACCATACACAAGATAGAGGTTCCCCAATATATATACTTTTATACCGAACTATCTGAGCCCATAGTTTCATACAACCCAAGACATGTATCCATACCAATCCATATTTCCATACTTTTCTATACAAAATCGTAGTTCCATACCTGTGATCTCCTTCTTTCTTCTTTTCGTTTCTCTTCTTCTTCTTCTTCTTCTTCTCTCTTATCCGTTTTTGCTCTCTCTCTCTTTTGAAGACGAAATGAGATATTTATTTTGGTCTTGTCATTGGCTCTGATCTTATCCCTTTTTTTTTATTTCACTTTCGAGGAAACTTCCTCCTCTTTCCTTCAAGCCACTTGTCTCTTCTGAATTTTCTTCCTTATTTCATTCTAATATCTTTATTTTATTACTCTTTGGTTCTACAACTCTCTTTTACTCTTAATTTAACTTATGCATATTCCTACTTTGGCATATAAACTTATTAAATTATGACCCTTGGGTCATGAATTGGTAAATTATTAATTTACCCTTAGCTGTTGTATTAATTCCAAGTTCTTGCTTATTTTATTTTATTCCAGATAACTATACTTTTACTTTTATTATACCCTAAACATGTTCAAAAACTGTTATGGTATATTTCGGGGTGTTACCAGTTACTTTGCTTGTCCCCGAGTGGCCTCGGTTATGCGGGGTACTCCAATATGCCATTGGTAGCTGCCGTTTTGTCGAGGCAAATTAGATTGAGTTTGGTGCCTAAACAATTACTTGGATTTGCTTCTTGGTGTGTTATAGAGCCTTGTTCTTGAACCTGGACTATGAGCGCTTGATGAAGGAGCTCACCAGGGAGTAGGGCGTGTGGAAATGCAAATCATCGATGGAATTTGACTTTACTAATTTCGAGATGCACTCCCTCACGTCGGTGGCTAAGGCTGGATACAATTTTTTGTGCGTCAAAATCAAGCCTACCTTACACCTTAGCACGATCCACGAGAAGGGCAATCTGATCCTTATATGCCGTGACGGGGCTTCAAGTTCGATGTCGGTCCGTCATCGAAGGGGTTGATTGAGTCAACCGAGGCTGATTCTGGGGCTGATCCACCCTTGTTGATTCTGCGATTATGCGGTCGAAGTCCGTGTTGGTTTCAGGAGCAGTGCGGCTGCCATTGCCACAGGAGAAGTTCGGGGCCACGAAGATTCGGAAGGAAGGCGACGAGGATGTCGTTTGCCTGGTCGGGTGACAGAGGACGAAGCGACCACGAGGTCCCCCCTCCGGTTCGACTCAGTCCTAGTAGACCAGTTCATGTGCTCTTTGCACGGTTTAAGCGCATATTGGGATGAGTCTCGGGAACGCCGTGTTGCCACTGAAGTCGGGATATGGGCGCCCTCGAGGCCGAGATGGCCATCATTAGTTCCAACCGGGGTGAATCACGGCCGGTTGGCTCGACTATAACGCCACGCATAGCCACATGCAGTAGTGATTCTGGGGGCGTATCTCTATTCCCATATTTCCTTTTCTATCATTGAGGACACTATTAGTTTTCAGTTGGGGGGTGTGGGTGGACGATTTGACTTAGTTTTATTTTGATGCGTGTTTTAGGTCCTAATTTTTGCGGCAGCAGGTTTATTTTATCATGTTTTAGATCCTAACAATTAGCTTTATTTTTTGACATGTTTTGGGACCTAGTTTTTGTTCATTATGTCTTAGTTATGTTTACTTTTGGGTATTAGTGTGGTCTGGTAGCTTTAGGATTTGGTATTAATTTTTCTTAGCTTTTGTCTTGGCCATGATTGCAAAAAGAGGGGTTATCGTGATCGCAGAATGACTGTGTAGAAAGTAAATGGGGAACTCCAAGGTTGTTTGACAATCGGGACTACATTGTAGAAAGTTTAGAATGACCATGTCTGGTCACTTCTTTTAGATTTCAAGAAACCATTTCCCGAAGTAAGCTATCGCATACACACACGTGATCTTTAGGGTGTCACAGACTTGGACTGAAGCATCTGAGAGTTCTACGAACCTTGGAAAGTTTAAACACCTAAGTGATGTGACACCTTAGAAAAAGAGGATCGCCTTTGAGCCCCAGATAAGTATAAAAAAAAAAAAAAACAAAAAAAAAAAAAAGAGAAAAGAAAAATGTCAAAAAACAAAAGCAGTGGTTTTTGCTGAATAAGTGGATCATCGATCGGAATCCGAGCCTTGCGATCCAGGGGCAGCACAACCTAATTCCTAGGCGGTGGTCGGGAGCCATTGACTTCATTGTTCGCTACATGGGATAGATGATGGATGATTTCTAGTCTAGGGCCTGGCGAGGTTTGGTTAGTGTTGAAGGGTGAAGTTCGAGAGGCCCGAATGCCAGATGCCCTTAAACAGCGGTGAGGGAGTCACCGATGGATCCCATTCTGAGGAACTACTCACCTAAAACTTCTTGCTTTTAGTGCCCTTTCATTTTATCTTAGAGTTAATCCCTTTAGGTTAATTGAAGCGAATAAATGGGGGCGTTCTTATCCTTCTGTGTTAAGTTATTCCAAATAGGCAAGCTAAATTCAAGTTTGGGAGTCATGAGTCGGATTGCCATTGAAGATCACACTTTAACATGTATGGAACTCCTTGGGAAGGTTATTGAACCTTAAAAGGGGGGTTGACCTTAGTCATGCGGGCCTGACTTCGGTGCGGAGTTTGAAAGTTGAACAAACCTAGGTAGTCCCTAGATCTAAAGAATGGGTTCATGTTGACCCATTTTTCTTGGTATCATGTGTATTGGACCCATGTTGTCAGTGTTAGTTCGTTATATTCTTGCATGCCCTATTTAGAGTCTGTTCTTGCTTAGGGCCAAGCAAGAAACTAAGTTTGGGGGTGTTGATCGTAGTGAATTATGCATGCTTTTCGGTAAGATTTCGATGTGTTCTTATAACTCAATTGCATGATTCACATTCATATTCACTCATATTGCGCTAACCCTCCATATTATAATGTTTTGTTAGACACGGTGATAAAATAAGCAAAAAAGGAAGCTAAATAACGCGAAGAAAGACCCAAAGCAGAGAAGAAAATGAGGAAGGAATTTAGAGCACCCACATAGCGGCGAAGCACTCACGCATTGCGTAGCCCTTACGTGTAGCGTGGAATCTCTGTACATGGTGAACTAGCAACGAGGCATTGATGGTCTCAGTGCGCCGTGGTGTAGGACCTCTTCGCCGCGACATAGCGAGGGTTTTTCTTTTAGAATCGAGAGCATTCAATGACCTGGAATTCTAGGCCAATGATGGGTCCGCATCCCGAGACATAAAAGGGAGGCATTTTCAAGGGCATTGGAGGGCGGACGACGAGAGAAGGACATACAGACAGAGGAAGATTGACGGAGACGGATTCTGAGAGATCGTGAAGACGGCTTCTTTTGTAGTTCTTTCCTTGATTCATTTTATGTTAAAAATCTTTTAGTCTGTAATGAAGATCACTATGAACTAACTCTTCTTTCCAGGGTTTGTCGACCACTATTTGCAAATTTATGGATTAATGTATTAATTGTGGTTTATTCATTTAATATTGGTATGAATTTGTATGATTGCTTTACTCTAGAATTTAATCACATGTTATTGTTGTAGTGGCATGTACTAAGTGCGAGATTGAGAGAAGATGACTCTAGGGACATAGGTAAAAGCAACACTTGGTTAATGCGGGAATGAGATATCCCAGAGTTCCAAGTGTGGCATTAAATTTTCACATTTATGCATTTCGAGTTCGAGGGGTCGGTAGAGATGCAATACTATTGGTGAGATAGCGAATGTGTTTTGAAGAGAATATCTTGTAGGCATGATCAACCAGCTAACATAAATCATGTAAGTATTAAATAAATATGCTATCTAGGTTAAAATCCGGCGAGTGTGTGATGACGACCAAAACCTAGTTTTCATAAAATGATTTACTTTAAATCCAATATTTTAATATTAGGTTTTCCTTTAGATTGATTAAAATTGTCATAATTCACTATAGACTTGATCAAATATTATCTAGGTCACTAAGCCAATATTGACATCTTCTCTTCATGGGAGCGACCATGACCAAACATTATGCTACATGAACTTGACACGTATACTTATGCGTATGGGCCTACGTTTTTACTTAACTTTTACACACTCACTAAGAGCCCGTCATCTGGGAACCTCATCTAGGATAAGTATGAATGGCTTAGGGATCTGCTGGCCAGAGGTGTATCCACTAAAATATGAGTCTATGTATAAACTGATCGGTTGTGGAGCCTCTCCAAGCCACTCCCATCATGAATAAGCTGAGTCTCCCGAACTATTCGAATGTACACCACGTGGGTGAAGTATAACCAGTGTCATGAGTGGGAGTGGGTGCATGGTCACTCTGAGGCGTCCCAAATCGACAGTACGATCGATCTCGAGTCCTTAATCACCAGTGTCTCGGCATTTACTTGGCCCATCGTATCATGGCTGCTCTCTCTGAGGTAGGCACAGTGAAGATCTGTCCTGAATCCTGGTAGAGTAGGATGTGGTTGTGGTCTAGGTGGGAAATGCTCGACTTAGTGGCATCCTGAGCTGTGTAAACTGCCTAGCCTCGGTGGAGGTGGTGCTCTATACTGCTGATGGTATTGTACAGGTGGCCTTTGAGGTACCTGTGTAGCATATACTGGCTGTGGTGGTGGATGTAGATAAGTAGGCCTATGGCAGGCCTATAGGAACAATGGTTTATCTTGATCTGTTATGCCATATGGTGGAATGTCTGCGAGGCGTACGTAATTACGTGGTAGACGTGAACTTGTGGCTTGATATTACCCGATATCACCCGATATCGATGATGCGAGGCTTGACCAGGCTTCTTTATGAATCTAGAAGTGCCTCAAATCTCGGTATGCCTTCCTCGATGCCGTGGGGGCAGACCCGATGATCAGTGCGTGCGTGGAAAGCCGTAGGATGCTGAATCGGGGTTGAAAGGCGAGCATAATCATGTTGATCTGATCGCGCTCTGAGAGTCTACCTATAATCTGTGCTATCTTCTCCCTCAAGCAGGATATAAATGAAGTGGCCGGCTCATAGGCCTGCGGGAGCTATCGACTCCCTCGAGATGCATCGCTCTGATTATTAAAAGAATCTTTGTATGATAAACTCTGTCCCCGAATCAACCCATGTCTATGTCTTGAAGGGTCGATTAAATGAACCAATGCTTAGCGGCACCACTCGGTGACCAGAGGAATAACATAATCATTTGTGCCTCATCGATCTATGCTTATGCTAACAACCTTTATTATAACTACAAGTGAATACGGGGCACCCTATGCCGTGTATCTTTCGATATAAAGCGTCACGGAACTCAGAAATGGCAAGAGCTACCATTGGGGAAGATCATGTGATCTGACCTATTACTCCATTAGAAACATGCAAAGACCTGATCCTCTGCTCAATCGTATCAATATGGGCTTGGGTGTCATCAATAATCTATGTAGAGACCACTCTGGAATGTGGCGTAGTCTCGGTCACGGCCAGTGTAGTAAAAATGCTCCAACTCGTGGGGCTGATTGAACAGGTGGTGGTGGTGGAACTGTATAGTCCTGCGGTACAGTGGGTCCAGATGATGGTGGTGGTGGTGGAGGTGTAGTAGAGTGTAACACCCCAAAATATGCCCTAGCAGTTTTCGACATGTTTAGGGTATTTTGTAAGCATAATTTAAATGTTTCATGAGTTAAATGTGAAACATGGAAGCAGAAGACGCCGAAATTTATAATACTTGGGATAAAATCGTAACTTGCCCAAAAGGGACTTAAAGTTATAAGTTATCAGATTTGAGGCTGAAATTATAAATATTAGAATTTTAGTGAAATTCTAGAAGATGGAAGAATTAAAAGCTAAATAACATAAAGTTTATAAATAGAGAAGAGGAGACCAAAATGGATTATTTTGGTCTCCAAGCAAAAACTTCACGTGGAGCAAAAAGGGAAGGAGAGGAAGAGGAAGAAGAAGAAGAGGGAGAAGAGAGTGATCAAGAAAAGGTATGGATACATGCCTCTTGTATGGAATTATATAGATTTTGGTATGATTATTGTACAGTAACTACTTGGGTATGGATTGCTAGGGTTTTCTTTTGAAATTCGTGGTTCCCTTTTCTAGAGAAGGTTTTGTTAAGGAATACATCCTAACTCTGAATTTAAAAGAATTTGGGTTGAAAAATCTAGTTAAAATATCAATTAGATATGGAATCCTTCATAAGTGTTTGATTTTGTAAAGTTTGGAGAACTTTGGTATGAATCTTTGGATTCTTTGACTAATTAAAAGTATTGGTGGAGTTGTTTTGAGGGATTCCATGTTAGTTTTTGATAAAGGATGTAATAGAAGTGATTTATGGAAGAAAGTGCATGAAAAATGGTGAAATTTACCATTTATGGGCAAATTTCGGATACCATCTTGGGTATAGGTCGAAGGCATGCGAGTGCGGTGGGTCTTCAGGCGCATGTTCGAGGCAGTCTTCGTATTTTAACCACGTAAATTACTTATTCGTCCAAGTTTGAGTGATTCAAGTGGCTAATTAAAATGAGCTTCAAGGAAAACCAAACATCGATAGACATCATGAGTCGACTCTAAGTGGTCAATTCACTCAAAGTAAGTACATAATCCAGCCAAGTGCAGCAGTTTGAGCATAGAGTGGTCAGGGTTGTTAGGACGTAACTTGGACCCCCGGTGCTCGATTTAGGTGATTCCGGTTGGAGGAGAACCCTTTGTAGATTCAAATGAATACAAAGAAGCAGGGGTCAGGTATGAAGTTAAGCCTCTGAAAAAATAAGAAATTCGAATGTTCTAGTGTAATCAGGGTAAAATGACTAGTTTGGCATGAAAATGCTATAACTTTCGTTTGAATAGTTGATTGGAATGATTCCAATTTCTAAGAAAAGTAGATGCATCAGAGATGAATACATGAGCGATGTGTGAATACATCGGTATTCTATTATAAATATGAAATATGAAAATGAAGCCGAAACATGAACATGAACATGAAAAGCGATATGTCATGAACACGAGAAGGTAATAAAGATAGGTTATAAGTTACGAAAGACATATGTGATATAGTTACTTAGGATAGAAAAATGAATGAGTGGACATCCTGTTGGTGCTTCGACACTCCTGGTGGTTAACCGGCACTCTGTTTGGTGCTACGACACTCACATTGCGTGAGTAGTCACGTTTGATTAGTGCTCACGGCACTCCTGGCAGTGCTCTGACACTCTGTTGCGTGGCGAGCATGTCCTAAACGATTAACCCGGCACTCCTGGCAGTGCTCTGACCTCTGTTCTATATTATGCAACCAGTTGCACTTATTATATTAGCGTCCTACTCATTTCTTATGATTGGTTTAGGTAGTCAGACAGACATATGATAAAACAACTTGAATAAAGACAGAGTAAAAGCTCTTAAAGATATATCTACGTATCTATTACATGGAGTACCCTACAGGTACTCTGTATACGATTAAGTTAAAAGTACCTGGGTACTCTGAGATACGATTAAGTGCAATAGTACCCACGGTACTCTTGTATGATAAAATAAGTAAGTTACTACCTTAGTACCCACGGGTACTCTCATATCTGTAAAATAAGTATAAGTCTTGTAATATAAGTATAAGTCCGAGTGGTACCTCACGAATGCCAGGTATAATGAATACGTGTGAGTACTACGAGGTACTTTTGTATAAGAATAAGCTCGAAGTAACCGCAGTATAAGATCCGAGTACAGATTATGCTTTCAAGTAATACAAGTATAAGATCAGAAATACATGTATATGCTTTCAGTAATACAAGGTAGATTAGAAATACGAATAAGCTTCCATTAATATAAGTATAAGATAAATACATGTATAGGTTACGCCAAACAAGTATAAGATCCGTAAGACAAGTATATGCTCTGTAAGACCAGTATAAGATCTAAAATACGTGTATAAGTTTAGTAATACAAGTATAAGTTCCGTAAGACCAAGATATACTTCGTAGTCTGTGATATAGATGCAATCTGGTATAAGTTTTGTAGTACTACGGGTATTTCGTATAAGGATAAGTTCCGCAATACAGTATGGATTACGTAATATCTACTTGTAGTACTATGAATTGCACCAGAATAAGTGTATGCCTAAGGTAGTATAGTATAAGCCCTATGGTATAAGCATAAAGTTACGTAAGCTCCCTACGAGTGCGAGATGAATATAAGTACCGATCGTGTATAGAGTATACCTCTGTATAAGCATAAATTTCTGTAACTCCTACGGAGATCGAGTAAGTATAAGATCGAGATGTTATATATGAAGTTGGGAATAAGAATAAGTTTGCCATAAGTGTAAGATAAGTGTATAAGTTGCTCTAAGTATAGGATTCGATCTGATGAATGATATACTCCTATGGGAGATGTAAAATTAATTAAGAAGTCCGCAGTCTGTAGTAAGACGAGTTATGTCGATGACATGAATAGGAAAAAGACCTAAAAACAGAAAGTCATGATACATGTAAAAGGCAATTGGATGCCTTGCCATTGTATATGTCTAAGTTTGCTCGAATATGAGAAGCCGACACATTATACATTTGGATTATATGAATTCATGAAGATTTTTATATACATTTTACATTATATGTTATCATGATTGAGTCTAAATGCATGTGTATCGGTATAAGTTATAAAGATATGTTTCCCACTAAGTGTAAGCTTGTACGGGTTTTAATCCGTGTAGGTACAAAGAGGACATCTGCGCGATCTTGGCATTCGGTTGAGCGACACGCAGTGAGGGTTCCTTTAAATGCCAGGTTCCATGGCTACGATTTGAAATGTAAAAGTCTGGTTTGTATTTATAAATGGGACTTGATAAATATGTATATGATATTTTGATTTCTTTTTATAAGATGTGGGCCGTACCCACGGTATAGTTCGGCTTTGAAAAAAAAAAATCGGGTAAAGAAGTCCCGAGTATATGTTCGCACCGAAACCGGTTCGGATCATGTCAGGTCGGGCCAGGGAATCGGGGTGTGACATAGAGTCATGTGGGGTTCTCCCTGAAATCGGCAATGGTTAGACTTGATGCCCATCAATCCTATGTCCTAGACCTAATATGGCATCGAAAGGGTAATCTCGGTCATTTGTCCTTGATGGCGTGCGAGGTCCATATCTCATGATATGATATCTGCTCTAGTATTTGTGTGTTTTGATCCTCTAACAAGTCCACCTTCGATCCGGATCCGGCTCGGGAACCCGGGTTGGTCCCGATCAACAATCCTTAAAAGAAAAGGGTATGTCGGTCCAGTGACTATCCAATCCACAGCCAATCAAACGATGTGTATGTCTAAAATCCTCCCAGGAGAATGATGACATGTGATGTCGACAACTAAAGCGATATAAGCTACAGTAAAATGGATTTGACATGGTGATACCTCGGGGTAATGTAGCTCAGTAACAATCGGAAAAGGTGAGTCCTAAAAGCTAGATGACTCCACCCAGACGGGATACGTAACCTAAGAGCCTAATCAACAATCAAAATGACACACTGGCCACACATGTATCCATTAAATCCAGCTCAGGGCTATATAGGTCTTCATTACTTGAATATCCGTCATCTCCATAGTGTTTCTAAACATTGATATAGCCCCTACGCTAGACCCTACTCTAAAATCCTAGCTTGGTCGAAGGCAAACAATTGAGAATGACTCCTAAGCAACCCAAGCGTCTATGAAGATAGTGGAGTCAAGGCTAGTGATTCGAATGCAAAGGGACCACAAGCAGCCCCTGAAAACCTGGGCTCGTCAAGCGGTCATGCGAGAGAGGGGGTAGTCATGCGATGATAGTCATGAGTAAAGAAGCGAGCCTACCACGAGAATATGCACGAAACTACAACCATCTATCTTAATCGAAACATATGGCTAGGTACTAAATCAACCATGAGCAAGCATCTTTAGAATCAAGCGGTGTTCTGACCTGAGACAAACCCTGATTATTATTGAATACCAACCCGGGTAAGTGATCATCAGTCATTTGTGTAAAACAAGTGTCTTGATCGATGAGCCGTGTGCTCGAAATACCTAACTTCGAGTTCAAGCTTGGAGTCATCTTGTAAAAACCGGAGATTGCAGGTTCGATCCCTCATGGTCGCAATTTGTAGACCACTACACCTGATCCACGGTAGGCGCGACAAGTTATTAATAAAAAAAAGTGAGTTGATTTTCGAGCTTTGAAAAATCCATCCTCATTGAGGAACGGTTGTGTTTAATTCGCCACTTACTTTTTATTTTATTTATTGGAAAATCAGTAAGAACAAAGCCCTCATTGACTCAAGTCGGGAAAAAGGGTCCACGAAAACTGAATTTCTAGGTTCGGAGATCGGGTTACCTATCGAGAAAGGTACTCTTGAAGGAGAGCACTCCTGCAGGCACAGTAACTCGGTCTCTACTAGTGAATTGGGTATGTGGGAGCATATGGAGTCAAAGATCAGGATACTTCCAGGCTAACCTTTAACTTGGATCCACCTAATTGGTATCTAGCATGCTTAAGAACACTCAACCAAAAGAGCAAATGGTATGGGTACCGTGTGGTCCCCGCCACGCGCTCATCAAAGGTTAGTCAACAAACATAGCAAGCATGCATGACACTCAAACACCAATCATCCATGTGAAATTCATTACCCAACATTAAAGCACATACCCGTGGTCCCTAGCCAAGCGCTGTAAGGGAAGGTTAGTCTCACATTTCGAGCATACAACAATCTCTCAAAATTAAATATCAAAAGCAAAGGAAGTAAGGAGAAACCATACATTGCATCTCAGCCACTCATTGATGCTACAACACTTGTAAGAGCCTACACAAACACGTTTATTCATCTCAAAGAATCTGGTTCAAACAAAACACTAGACTACTAGTAAGTGCTTAAATAACTACCTTTGACCTCAAGATAGAACTTAATTCTTACGAATCCAAAATGGAACCACATTAAATCGATCAAACTCCTATTTCACTTACACGATCCGAGGAACGGGCTTGACTCATAAAGGTCACGGGCTTCAATTAATCAAATTAGACACTCTTACAAAAACTGCATACAAATTGATGATTCATTCCTAACCGGCCGAGTCACGAGAACAAATTCTGAAATTTGACACGTTCCCTCGAAGAGTAAGTGAATCTAACAAAATAAACGGTGCATGATTTTGAGTTAGGCTGAGGGAGATATGACCAAAACAAGCTTGGGTGCTCCGAATTTGAACCTGCTTGAATAATGAACTTCAACTGAAATCCATTGAACTGGCTAAGCTGGTTCCCAACCGGTCGATCCAGTTGATAAAAATTCTCAAATTTTTTCAGAGATTATTCAATGAGTAGGGAATCCAACAAAAGAAACGGTGTATGATTTCGAGTTCGGATGAGGGAGATATGATCGAAACAAGTCCAAGTGCTTCGAATTCAACATATTCCAATAAACTCCGATTGAATTAAAACCTCGGGGTGGGGGGCACTTGCTTCCTATGGTAATCACAATAACTAAAAAAGAAGCTAATGATGACACTCCTCAAGTGAATCACATGCACTCAATGGAACTACATACGCCCAACCCAAGACTTAGAGACCGACTCGCTCTGCAAGTACTATAGAATGGCAAGAGAGGAGAACGATGCGCATGAGCTACGATAACGCATAGATAAATGCAAGTATTGAGGGACAAACTTGAGGGTCTACAACTACCTTGTCCAAGGCAGGAGTTGGTTGTTTACATGATGAGCTTGTCTTTGTAAGGAGAGAAACTAAGAGTGTTGTAACAGATAGTGCCTTGGTGCACAACAGTTTTGTAAGAGATCTTGTTGAGTAATGCAAGTTGGGCTGGGGTCCTATAAAAGTTAGATCATTGCATGTCTTTATGTTGCTTTGCTAGCAAAGATTTGGGAAAGGTTGGCTAGTAAGGAGTATTAGCACTCATGCAATTGAGAAGGAAATTTATAATTGATAAAAACTGTATGACGCTTACTATACTATGTAAATTTATGAGTTTATAAATTTAATAACAAATAAAACAATTTATTAATTTTTGAATATATAATAATAAATTATTAAATTTGAATAATAAAAAAAATTAAATATTAAAGGTTTAGAAAATAATGATTCATTTAAAAATAAAAGGTTAATGAATGACAAATGTACAATTTATGTTATATGTAATTAATTGCTTTAATTTTTATTATCGTACTCTAAAATCATAGAGGTCATGAAAATCCATTCAATTTACATGTAGTATCTGCATAAAAAAAAAGGAAATATGTGATAATTGATTTATGGTGTTTGGTTCGAAGAAAGAATATAAATAATATTAATAAATAGTATCCACATTAAATAAAAACAACGTAGTATGACAAATTAAGGAAAATTTGATGAGTGGTAAAGAATAAATATAAATTTAATGTTTTTTTTACCATTTATGAAATAGTTTAATTGTCTTTGTAAATTATAATTTCAATTTAATAAAATGATATGAAATAAGAATTTATTGTAAAAAATGGTAATATATTATTTAGAGTTATATAGATAATTAAATTAATTCAACAAAAATTTAAAATAAAAAATTTTTATTTGAAAGTAGGTCAATAAGTAATTAAATTTTAAATCACATGAATAAAAAATTAATTGTTAAAGGTTTATTATTTAAGGCATTTGTAATAAAAGGTAACTATATAAAAAGACTTTGAACAAAAAGATTTTGATAGTTAAATTCATTAGATTTAGATGTTAGAAAATTGGTAAAAAATAAAGGAGTATAAAATATAAATAATACTTGAATAGTATAGATGTGAGAGAAATATCAAATTTGAGACTTTAATTTAGAAGATATTAACAATGAAAACGAAAAGACAACATGACAAATTAAGAGAAATTTGACGAGTTGAGTAATAAATAAAAAATTTAATGTCTTTTTACTATTTATAAAATAGTTTACTTGCATTTATAAATTATAATTAAATCGTTATAGAAAAACTGAAGGAACAGAATGTAATAAAATAAAATATTTGTTTAGAGAGGTGAGCAAATGAACCAATTCAAACAAATAAAAAATATTAATTTAATATATAATAGTAAGTTATTAAAATTAAATTTGGTATGTCTAAAAAAAATAAATTATATGAACATGCAAAAACAATGTTAAAAAGTCAAGAAATTAAAATCTCTGAGCAAACATTAATAAAAGAGATATATGAAAAATTTCTCATATGATATCAATAAAATTTCGAACAAAAAGATTTTGACATTATATATAATTAATTGCTATTATTTATATCATCTTACTTTAAAGTCATGGAGATTAAGTGGCGTCCCGGGCTCGACTATTCTCTAAATTAACAGAATTCCTTTCGACTAGAGTCATGGTCAGGGCTGGGTCCATCCCGTCCTACCCGCTAAGCCTAACTTAAAGGCCTGGGGATCCGATAAGCACTTCTATAAATTAAAGAATGAGCCTGCACTCCCCGGATGCCATTTTCCGAAGAGGCTTTATCTATCAAGTGCTCGACGAATGTTCCCTCGGAGGAGAACGACCATCCTACGCCGCTGCGACCAAGATGCACAACCTTCGATCCCGGGATTCGGGAAATATGCCCCACTTTCTCGCATTTCTTCCGTCTAAAAAGAAGAATTAGTCTCCCTTCCGCGAGATATGCGCCCACGCTCCTCTCTCCCGCCTAGCGAAGAATTGCCCCATCCGCGAGATACGCGCCACCTTCCTCCTTCCGATTTGGAAGGAAATTGGTCCACTTACTACAAGAGTGGACTGTCCCCTCCTCCTCGATGTACAAGCCACAACACTAATAAGATACACACGAAGGTTCAAAACTCTCAATCTGAAAGAAGATGGCAGCAGATCTAACTTGGAAGGCTTGAGAGGTGACGGAGGAGACCCTCCCCCGTCGCTTTCTTAGTTTTCTCTGTGTTATGTGTCAGTATAGACCGACATGCATGTTTCGACGGTCTAGTGACTCAGAGAATTCTGGAGACTACAATTGGCGCCGTCTGTGTGAACCGCCTAGCAAGAAATCTCAAAGACGATACACGAGAGCTTGGGTTCACCCCCTCCCTAGTGATCTCCTGCTACGAGGTTTCGTGAGTTCCCGCCATCCCATCTGGACCACGTAGTCTATCACTGTCTAAGACCTAGTGGAATTAGCCCATCGAAGACCCGTTTCTCACCTAGCGTCAAGAAATGGAGGCTAAGTGCAAGATGTGTCAGACATGGTCAATCAAGGTGAACATGCAAACCGTTTTACAATAGGAGAATGTCACTTACGCCCGCTGAGATCAACGAGGTTGAAAACCCACAAGGCGTTGCCTAACCTGTACCCCTAACCCGGGCAGATAAGGGCAAAGGGCCCGCCTTGATTCGACCACGTTGATCATCCGACAGATGACCTAACTCTCCTGGATAACTCCCCGCCTCCCCTGGGCTGCTCACCACCTCGTAACAATGCTAAGCCGAATCCAGAAGAGACTCTCGCCGTCCAAATGGCTATTAGTGTTGTGCACAAATAACGCGTAGGAGGCTAAAGAGAGATAGGGCCCCATTCGAATCGCCTCGAATACATATTTGTTCCTGCCGGTACGGCCTCGGCCATTGAGCAATACTATTCTGTGGCACTCTCCATTTTGCGCATAACATTTTATCTTCGTCTCGGGGCCAGAGTGACATAGTCGTTTTCCCTAAGCCAACATATTTGACTATGAGCTCTCTCAAGGATTTGTCATTCCACTGCTTGCTATATACGACTGGGCCTTCCGATCCAGATGATCATATGTTGCACTTTAACCAGTAATGATCCTTAACGTCGAACGATCGACTCAGGCAAAGTATTCCCTGGCTTGCTCGAAATGTCCCGCCTGGCTTGGTTCCATAAAATCTCAAGAGGGTCTCTAAACTCATTCGAGAATTGGCGCCACATTCACACCAAGATTTGTGTCTGCTCAAGCGTAAGGGAAACATTAGCCTTCCAATCCATCTTCGCCGGACGACGAGTCCATCCGGGACTTCACCCAAGATTCGTAAGCCGCTCGTAAAATTGATACCTATAGTATGGATGCAAATTTACTGCACTTCCGGTTGAGCCAGCCGACTACTCCTTTCTTCCAGTCCTTTTCCCTCGACTCACCTGCCACCATGGAAGAACTGTATTGGAGGGCAGACAAATACTCTACTCTGGAGGATAATATTCGAGCTGCCTCACAAACGGTAATGATAACGGCACAGAGCGGCAAACCAACTACAAAGTGTTAGCCATAGCAGAAAGGAGGCTAGGCAGCCAAAAGTTATTCTCAAGAGCAAATAAAAGAAAGTGAGATCCTCCCTTATTCACCCCCTTAACATCTCCTACTAATTAACTCCGCTTCCTCTCATCCGGATCACTCCGAGTTCATGTGGCCTCCGCCATGGCAACCTGCACTAACGTGAATAGTCACCGAGGTGTGATCACACAGGACCACGATCATGAAACAAAATAATGCCAAGGCTCAAGTTCATGATTGAGAGAGATTAATCCGAGCAGGCACCCAGAAGGTTTATTCAGAGCCAACCCGCATAGTCAACCGCCTCGCCCAATAGAGCCGCGGTCGCTACCTAACATTCGCCGCAGCCTGCACCAACCATCAACTTTTATAATCGGAGGCCTCTACGACGCATCATCAATCCAAGAGCCGCAGACGAAAATGCTCCACGCGGCCTCACTAGGTTATAAAACACCATCAATACTCCCGCAGAGTAGCACGACGCTTAGCCGATCGATGACCTTGCATCCTTTTCCTCCCTATAGATCCGACCGACCATCACTCCCTCATTATGATGCACTTGTGACTCACCCTATGTATTAACACCTCATGCGCATGGTCCCTGGCGATCCGGTAGCTACCTAAATTATTGCACCTCCTGAAATTCTTACGCGCAGATGAAAGTCCCGCCTACCATCTTAGCCTGGCCGTAAGAGAGTTTTATCCTGATTCAATGGGTCCACCACTAACAAAGGTGATAGTGCCCTTTCACAAGGCGTGACCAGTAAACTCCAACGTTGTTTTTAGTGGTCAAGACTCAGTCTGCATAATGCTATCGCAACTTCGAACCTCGTTGTATGCCATGAAAGCACCTCAGCTTCACACTAAACTATCACTATCGAACCGCATCCGAGCAAGTCGACCTTCACAGCCACCAGCGTACCGCTAGTGTTATCACCGCTAGTTCACAGCGTGGGAAAAAGATAAAGAACCAAATAGCTCGTCCACTGAAGCTCACCCATCTTCATAGTAATTAAGGCCTATCGTCCGGGCCACTTTAGAAGACAAAGAACACCGGGCTATGATCCCCTGGGCGCACTATAGTCACGGCGACCGCACAAGTGTACTCCATGATGTTTCCTCACTTAATCGAGAAGAGAAGGCTCATTTGCAATAGGCACCGACAGAACATCGACGATTCAGCCTCGAACCATGCAGACATGATAGGGGTAAACCCCGTGAAAGCATCCCACAAGTTGAACGTCTTCTCATCCAACCCATTCGGCAAAAGTACGGCTAATTTCCACTGAATCGGGCCACTAGATCATCTAGCCGGTTGCATAATCTTAAAGGCTGGGTTTATCAGAGAAGTAAAATACTCGGAATGGCTTGCTAATGTGGTAGTAGTTCCTAAAAAAGGAGGCAAGTGGCGAGTGTGTGTCGACTACACGGATCTTAACGATGCATGTCCTAAGGATAGCTCCTCCGCCTCATCGATCGATTGCCGACAGATCGGTCGGGCAATCGTATGATGTCATTCTTAGGATGCATTCTTCGCTATCATCAGATCCCCGCGCAGATCGGGCCGAGCGCGAGAAAACATCTTTCATCACCCCTCACGTGCTCCTTCGCATAAAGTAATGCCCTTTCTGCCAAAGAACGTCGGAGCCATACCATCGCCGATCGGGTAACCAAGATGTTTTTACCGGGTCGCCGAAAACTGGCGGGAAGTATATAGATGATATGTTGATAAAGTCCAAGGAACGCCCGGATCACACTAACCATTTGCAACAGTATTACTCCTCGTAACTCCGCTATGAAGTCAACCCCGCAGCGCACATTCAGGTCACAAGCAAGACGGCCGGCAGCCTCATGATGACACACAAAGTGGGGATAGAGGCCAACCCTTCCCAAATTTAAAGCCATTCTAGAGTCTCCAATCAAGTTCAGTAAAGGAAGCACAACAACTGGTTTGGGGTCGACACGCTTGGGACGATGATTTCCGCTCATAGATCGCTTAAAGCCCTTTTCGCCACCCTAAGAGGAGCTTGACCCAGCTCTGATGGAATCAAGAGGATCGAGCCTTACCAGATTAAGGCATTTAGCCGAACCCCGATCCCTTCATAGTGCCCTAACACCACCAAACTCTGTCACCACCTCGCAGCCTCGCATATAGCAAGTAAGGCGCCGACCGTTCAGCAGAAATGAAGACGGAAGCAAATATTCTGTGGTTCTTCGTTAGCAAACTCTTAGCCGATGTAAAACCAAGTATAGCCATCTTCGAAAGCAAGCTCGCCTTTATTCTCTGATAGCGGCTAAAAAATTCGGCCGCTTTTACTTCGTGCGCGCACCCCATCGTCAGATGACCAATCTCCCCCTCAGGAGCACTATACATAAACCCGACCATCGGGAAGAATGGCTCACGGGCAATGAATCCGGCGTGAGTACAAGATTCAATACAAGCCGAGGTTTTCGGGGTGGGCGGCAGGTGGGCGGCGACTACAATGGAACCCCTACCGAAAACATGCCCTCGGATAATCAGATCGGGCGTGACTCAATATCGGGACGTGGCACCCAAACAATCCGCGAGGCGGCATTGGCTCGCAATCAGAATTCTCGTCTGGGACAAGATCGTGAGTTGCATCCGCTCAGTTCGCGCCTCTAACAACGAGTTGGAATATGAGCCATCCTAACCGGGCTCGAATCGGGCGGCGCTTGTCTGCCACCGATAGACTGATTCGCAGTGACTCCTAAATTTGTGGTCGGATGGTTAATAAAGAATTCAGTCCCGAGACCCCCGAACGGGCGGTAAATACGCCTCTCGGTAACAACACTTGAACAGCTTTCCGGTTTGGAAACTGGAGCATGTTCCTAAGGACTCTAATGAAAAGGCAGATGTATTGGCCTCCATGGCCGCTTCTCTACCAATCACTAAAACCATATTTCTACCTATTTACTATAAGTCAGGTTCATCGATTGCATCCCTCGTTGTAAACTAAATACATAAGGACTTGGCCCTGGATGGACCCCATCACACCCAGATCTAAGCACAGATTACCCTAACGGAGAGGAACAAGGCCCACAAGCTTCAAATTCAGGCAGCCAGATTTTCCTTGATCGATGGGCAACTGTTCAAACTGGCCTCTTCGGCTGTCCCAGATCTAAAGTGCCCTCGACACCCGAACAAAGCCAAGATGTGCTAGTTGAGCCGCAGGATGAAGGAATATATAAATCACCCTCGGGCGGCGTATCTCGGCCCATCCGCCCACACTCAAGGTTACTATTGGCCGGCCGCGAAAGCTGATGCTACCAATTATACCAGAAAGTGTGATCGCCGCGTGAGCCGCGAATCTGCCCCCATATCAAATCAATCGGTGCAAGACTCCAATCTCTATTTCTAAATTTCGCCCTTACATATCGGGGATCGGGACATTGTTGACCACCACCTACCGCGCCCTAGCCCAAAAGAAGTTAATATCAGCGCCACCATTATTTCAAAGAAGTGATCGAGGCCGGCATTCTCCCTCGACAAAGATCGATGTCACTTAGTTTATTTGGAAGAATATTGTGTGCCGATTCGGCATCCTCAGATCAATCGTCTCCAACAACGGGCCCTAATTTGACAGTCGGGTCTATCGAAACTTATGTCAGGAATTGAAGATAAAAAATCTATACTCCACCCCACGCTACCCACAAAGTAATGGCCTGGCAGAGGCCTCCAACAAAACCTTGTTAACTACCAAAACAATTGATCTCGCTAAGGGCAAATGGGTGATGAACTCCCCGGTACTCGGCTTACAGACTACTCCGCCCGCAAACCCACTAGCATATCTCCGTTCGCAATCACGTATGGAATGGAATCTATCATCCCCATGGAAATTGGTATGCCTATCATTCGGACAAACACCCTTGAGCAGGGGAATACAAAATTAATGATCAAGGAGCTTGACACAGTCGATGAATTATGAGAGTTAGCATCCTACCAGCACTGATTGGAAAGATCTTACAATAAACGGGTCAAGCCTCGAGCATTCCAACCCGGGAACCTGGTGTTAAGAAGAGTATTTGAGAACACGATCACCCAATCAGAAAGCCCAAACTTCAACCTGAGGAACCATATCTTATCATACTTGAGTCTGGGAACTGGGCTTATGCCTTAGACAAACTTGATGGGACCCCTGCACCTAGAATGTGGAATGCAACACATCTTAAGAGGTATTATCAATAAAGAATGATGGCAATATCACGCACAAATGTTCATTTTTTTTCACCTCATCGACACCTAAAAGTCCTGACAAGACAATAAAATGACCTTCCGTCCGGCAGGAAGATAACTTCTAGGGCCGATCAACCTAAAAGTCCTGGATGACGCAGTTGATGAGCTTAAAAGTCATCTATTTTTAGTCCATTTTTCTGCTAGATTTTAATGAAAAAGGAATAATTAAGACGCAGATCATAATAACTAACCAAATCGTTAAACGGCAAATTCAAGAAAAAGTATAGAAGAATTTTTAAGTGTAAAAGAAGCGTATGCGGATGAGCGCTAATGAGATAATCGGGTCAAGCAAGCTGGCAGCTAAAAGGCACAAAGCATGAAGGAACCCGTGTCGCGGAAGTTTCGCAAAGAATCAAAACGGCTATCCAGTCGGGCAGCTAGTGAAAACTCATTGGAAACGGTTACTTGAAGAACAAGGCAGCCGAGAGTTGAAGAAACTCCGTGAAGCAACCAAAGAAATGAAGAAGATGAAGACTCATGTCGCACATCCGACGTCGGGGAGACATCGACAATGAATTAAAGAAGCACGCGTATTAAGATCAGCCAGTAAGAAAAGAAGTCACGATAAGATCACGAAAGAGAGAAAGTCGTGACATCAGGAAAAGTGAAGGAAATAAGCAACCGTTCATGGCTGTGAATCACCGCATAAGCAGCCGAGGATTAACCAGAAGATTGCGGTTGATGTCGCCACCGATGGAGGTCGCGACAAGAGAATCGCCGCTTTTGATGCTCATAGACGGTTTCGAGGTAACTCAAGTCAGTTGTCGACAGAGATCGGTCGCGACATCGCAGAGCGACCGCTTGAAACCTGTAAGGGCATGAATTGATGTCGCGACAAGGGATTGATGTCACATGTCAGAAACCATCAAGTGAAGATCGCAGAGCCATAAGTCGATGTCGCGACAGCAGATCATTGCCGCGACACCAAGAGCAATCAAATGAAGTCAAGTTCCTAAGCTGATGTCACGATATATCGATGTGTCGCGACAAAACGTGGCAACCATTAAAACCTTCAATGACATGTACTCGTCGCGATAAGAGATCGATGTCACGCATGAATGGGCAACCATTCAAGCCCGCGTAATAATGCGTGGAGCTGATGTCCCGACAAGAGATTGATGTCGCGACATCATGAACGACTACCAAGGCCGCATAGACTTAAGCTGGATGTCGCGGACGGAGATCGGCGTCATGGCTGGGCGGGATTTGAGGTCGCGATTTCTGAATGCGAACTTGGGCCGCCCACTCGGGAAATCCACAACCGAACGCTGCAGATTAGTGGCCCAACCGAGAAACCCTATAAATACATGTGCAAAATACCTTAAGAGGAACGCATCATGTGACACAGACGAGAGAACCGGTGAATAAGGCTCATTTTCTTTATTTTTCTTTAGTTTTCTTTTCTTTTCTTTTCTTTTCTTTTTCTTCAATGTTTATAGTTAGAGATTAGATTAGATTTATCGTTTTATTTTTCGTTTTATTTTCTGGATCTGGGTGTTGTCGATTTTGAGCAAGGTTCGAATGCGCACTTCTATTCTTTCAAATTACTACCCGAATGTTTGAAGTTCAGACAAATTTCCGGAATTCAACTCTTCGCTTAATCAAGTAGCTATTCTTATGATCGCAGGAAACGCCAGAATGTAATTCAAGACCGAGGAATCCGCCTTCCATTAAGATAGAACGCCGTTAGTCGAAATTATCTTTCCCCGTCATTGCTTCAGCAGCCTTTGAATTTCGGGCTTTATGAATTTATTTCTCCGTGTTGGGTTTATCGTTTTTGGATCTCGAATATCGTGGCTTCTTATACCCGGCGTAAGATTCGGCTCTCATTGCTCGATTTCAAGGAGGGCCCTCCGAAAGTGACACAGAAGGCATTCCCGAGAGTTATGAACAATTGCTTGAAGGTATATTAACCGCTATTTGAGATCTAATGAGCTTTGCAAGTTTTACCCTCGATAAATCTCTTCACTTGAAATCAAGAAAGAGTTGAATGAGTTATCAATTTAAACAAGGCAGAGTTCACCCCACCCGAATGAGGCCAATCCCGCAGCCACCGAGATCCAATCAAGGAGAGCGATCTATTCTAATTTTGAGGAAGAGCATCCCGAAGTTGTATATCCTTGTTTGACCGATAACTTGGGAGAGCTTAAGGTTTGATACCATAAAATGGGTATGAAGAATTGCAAAAGAAAAATACCCTCGATTAAGGAAATCCCTTTTAAAGTAGTTATTTAATTTCCGCCTTCGAGAGAATCAAAGAAAATTCAGATAAATGAAATGTGGAGTTTGGAGAGATCCAAATTGCATCATGGTAAACACCTGGACATTTTAAAACCCGAAATATTCAAGAAAGTTTTATCAAAGTGATTAACTACAGAACTGTACTTCACTATAGTAGTATACTCGATGCGTTCCTCCTCAAAGATAATTATTCGCTTGTCCATTTATTTTCTTAACTATTCTTTATTCTTTATTCTTTATATTCCATTTTTATTTTATTGTTCATTTATTTTACTGTAAGAAGTATAATTTCCAGTTTTCTAAGTCGACCCTAAAATCACTTATGGTCCAAATAAGACTGTTTCGAGAGTAGTCGTGGTAGTTGATTTAAAATTTTCGAGATCTCTCGTGGATCGAGCACCGGGATTCTTATATCCATTTTATTACTTGTCGAAATGCACTCTGCAAAAGAGATCGTGCCAAAACCAAAATTGAAATGATTAACTCTAGGAGACTTGGTCTCAACAAGTTTTATGGTACAGCTTCCGGATTAGACAATAGTCCTTTGGTAATTGTGCAACTAAATTTGTATATGTATTGTCCGAGGTCATCAAGTTTTATGGCGCGTTGTCGGGATCATGGAATTTAGTAAATCAATATCTCAGACAAAAGAAGGAAATGCTAATTTGACATTTAGAAGAAAAGAACAAAAATAGCTTTCAAGCAAAGGTTATTTTTAACCACTACCTTTAACAAAACCATATTGAATATTTGTCGCTTTGACTAATCCTATTAATGGAGTGTGTTTTGCTTTAAAACTTCAGATGCATAGGAATTTAAAATTGATCTCGATTCCACTCGATTCAATTAGAGAAAACACTCGCAGCCTAGAGAAAGACAAGAAAGCGTAAAACACCACCATGGCGTATGAAAGATAGATCGGTGAGGGACACAGACAAGAACGAAGACCTCCAATCAGATCGATACCATGGAGGAATTTCGAAGCCGATCATTCAGATGAATACTGCGAATCGTATGTACCGCTATCGACATGGCTAAACACAATTTTGAACTTAAAATCATATTAATTACCATGGTCCAAATAAAGATCGCCATTAGGTCATCCCACTGAAGACCCAAACGAACACCTGGGAAGATTTCTCAGGATGGCTAATACAGTAAAGTTGAATGGGGTGAGACCAGAAGTCATTAAACTACATCTATTCCCCTTCTCTCTAAGAGATACAACAGCTACATGGTATGAATCTTTACCATATGGCTCTGTTGATACTGGGAGAGGAGCCGGTAGAGGCCTATTTCGGGCGCATTCTTCCCCCCCATCACTCACCCTCAAAGGAGGAGGGAAATCACTGTTTTTCAGCAGGGGGAAGACGGGAGAGCCCTGTATGTAGCTGGGAAAGATTCAAACGGTTACCGAGAAGATGTCCAATTCATGGGATAGATCCTAAGACTCGATGGACATTATCATGCCTTCTTGAATGATATATCAAAGGGGATCATTGATGCTTCATGTCAGACATCTGCCTAAAAAGTGCTGTGAAGAGGCAAGAGAGCCGATCAAGACTGCTAATGTACATGAAAAACTCCTTTCCTCAGTTTTCAAAAGGAAGCAAGAGAGGAAAGGGGATCATGGAGTCGAGCAAGATGATGTGCCCATGGAGGCCAAGTCGGGATGCCATTATGCACAGGCCGACAAGCAAGAAAGGGAAGACACACCGCCCGGCGAAATAGGAGCAGTCGGGAAGCGAGTTATCAAGGAAAGTGTCAGAGAGCCGGGCCAAGAAACAATTCTAAGGATGTCGAAGAGGTGCCAACATTTGGGTGATCCAAGAGCTTACCATTTCAAACCCAAATACTAACCTCCGCCGCACACATTATCACCTGAAGACTGAGGGGAAATCACAGAACTTTCTCATACGGTGGCGGGTTTCACAAGGCCCAAGGCATGGACAGAATCAACAAGGTTATTATCAATAACCACCGAGGTTCCAAAGAAACAGCAAGGAAATGAAATTAAATGCAATATCAGTGGTCGAGAAGGGCCCACCTTGAAGAATGTAGCTGTCGCATTTCATGGGGATAATAAGAAAGCCGTTGAACCTCCATGAACAAAGCTCGCAGTCGAAGCAACTGCTACCACCTCAAATTTTTCAACACCACCAATGCATCCCCTCAAGAACCCGGAGACACAAGTGAAGCCTCGGCCCTAACCCGCAAAGCTAAGAAAGATACCTTCCCAAGTGACACAAAGAAAATCCAAGGATCTATGGCTGCATAGCCGAGAGTGGGAAGGAAATAGAAAAAGATGAAAGAAAAAGATGATAGCAAAATAAAGAAGCGAGCAAGACCGTAAAGGGAAGAGGTAATCGAGAAAGAAAAAGAAGAAGTAGGGCGGAAGAACATCCAAGGATCTAGACTACAGTCCCATTTCCACTTATAGACCGCAAACTAAGATAGAGGAGCGCTTTGCAAGGTTTTTGAAAATCCTTCCGTGGCTGGAGATCAGTATGCCTTTACTGAAGTGGTAACTCGATGCCACTCTATGCAAAATTTCAAAGGACATACTAAGTAAGAAAAAGAAAAATAGTAGAGGAAGGAATAGTGAATCTCACCGCTACTGCAAGGTGAATCGTAAAAGAAACTACCAAGAAAGATGAAAAGACCCAGTGAGCCACGATTCCTTGCAAAGTGTCGAGGACCACCCCGTGAAGCTCTCTCGCGACTCGGGAGCTGGTATCAATTTGATGCATCTTTCGTCACAAGAAACTAAGTTTGGGGGAGGTTATTCCCACCACTGTTACTCTTCAAATGGCAGACAGATCGATGGTGAAACCTGAAGGAGTCTTAGAAGATGTGCTGTCACTCTGCTTGAAATTTGTTTTCCAAAGAGACTTCATCATTCCGATTACGGAAGAAGATTCACAAGTACCCAAGCATCAAGACCATTCCTAGCTACTGGAGCTGCTCTAATTGACATGCAAAAATGAGTTCTTACCTTGAGGGTTGGAGAAGAAGCTGCTGATTTTAACTTGATCAAAAGTATGCAAAATATAGACAGAGACAAGGAAAGTCAAGGGACAGAAGAGATTAGTTCATACTTCCAACCCTGATGTTAACAATGATTGTAATACTCCAGTTTTTATCAATGAAAAGAGATGAATTCCCAGTATACCAAAGATGTCTATTCTGAATTTCCATACAAATAGCTTTTCATTCTTGTGGAAACTATGATGAGCTTTTGAAGCAAAATGTAATGACAATGGGAAAATATTGAAAAAGAGGAATTCATCAAGAAACCATGCGTATGGACTAGTTTTGAAAGAGTTAATGGCCATTTAAAGTATGCTACTTAGAATTACCAAAGAAAAACTGATCATTTCAAATTTTACTCGATGCCGAGGAACAAAGATTGGTCGAAAATATTAAGGAAGCATAAGGAATCGCTAGCTTCGTCCATCAAGAGTCAAGGGTATCACCATCAATTCGCATGCATAAGATTCTCGCTTAGAAGAGACTTCAAACCATCCAGAACACCAAAGGCGATCAATCCAAAGGATGAAGCGAAGTAGTCAAAGGAGGTACTAAATTGCCGACGCCGTTTTATCTATGCTATTTCGTGACAAAGATTCGGGGTGAGCCCAACCCACGTGGTTCCAAAGAAAGCGGGGTTTATCGTGATTAGAAATGAAAAATGAATTGATTCCAAATAAAGAACAAAGGACAGTATTGAGGGTAAGGCATGACATGTGAAGTTGAATTCAAAGAACCGTAAAAGATCATTTCCTTTGCCTTTCATTGATCGATGTCGATTGTAAAGTTAGCAAGGACACCCTCACTTTTGTTTTCCGACGGGTATTCCGTGATAACCGACGCTATCAGACCCGAGACCAAGAGAAGCACACCTTCACATGCCCCTATGGTACTCTTTGCCTTCGAAGGATGCCATTTGGGCCGTAATGCTCCTCGCTACATTCCAAAGGTGTATGATGTCAATATTCTCGATTTGGTTGAAGAAGTGATAATTTTCATGGATGACTTCACCGTGTACGGATCCAAATCTTTGATCAATGTTTAAACAATCCGAAACAAAGATTTCCAAAGATGCCAAGACAAACAGCTAGCACCGAATTGGGAAAAAATGCCATTTTTATGGTGACGTATGTATTGTTCTCGGGGCATAAAATTTATGCCACTGGACTAGAAGTGGACTAACTAAGGTATCCATTATCAAAACTCTCGCACCACCAACCACAAGAAAAGGAGTAAGAAGCTTCGGCATGTCGATTTTACAGAGATTCATCAAAGACTTCTTCAAAAATAGCCGTACTCACTATGCGACATCGAAAAAGATACGCGGTTCAATTTTGATGACTCGCAAGGATGCTTTTGAAGAAATCAAAATGTATTGGTACAAGCACCTATAATGGCCGCACTAATGATCGTGGATTTGAAATAATGTGTGATGCCAGTGATTTTGCCATGGGAGCTGTGTTGGGGCAAAGAAAAGAGAAAGTATTCAGGGCCATATACTATGCTAGTAAGACCTTCAATGAAGCACAAGAGAACTACTCAACAACTGAAAAGGAGATGCTAGCCATAGTATTTGCTAGTGAAAAATTTAGGCAATACATTTTAGGATCCCATGTGGTAATTCACACTGATTATGCAAGCAATCAAATACTGATGCTCTAAAAAAGAAGCTAGCCAAGATTGATAAGGTGGAAAAAAAAAAAAAAAAAAAAAAAAAAAAAAAAAAAAAAAAAAAAAAAAAAAAAAATGCCGCCATAGAGTTTGATTTGGAAATCAATGATAAAGGGATGACAATGTGATAGCCGATCACTTGTCAAGAGTAGAAAGAAGCAAAGGATGGAAGAAGAAAATGTGATGGTTACCAAGAGAACTTCCTGGGATGAGCAATTGTTTAAGGTTTCTTCCAACTTCCATGGTATTGATATTGTGAATTCATCTGGTCAGGAGTAATGCCTTCCGACCAGCTACCAAATGTGAAGAGAGGAAACTCGTAATCGACAGCCAGGTGTATTATATTCGGGATTTGACCCACTATTATTCAAAAGAGGTGTCGACATGATAATAAGAAGATGTGTACTGTAAAGTGAACAAGGCAACATTTTAAATGAATGCCATGCATCACCATATGGGGTGATATTCGAGAAAGAATGTACTCTCACAAGATAATTCCAATCAGATTTTATCGGGCCCAATATCTTCGTAATCACACTGAGCGGGTTAAATCGTGCGATAGACGCCAAAAGAGATTGGAAATATCGCCAGCCAGGAATGAAATGCCCTCGTGAGGTATTATGGCAGGATACAAATTTTTGATGTATGGGGAATAGATTTTATAGACCTTTCCCACTATCATTTGGAAACTCATACATACTCGCAAAGAGATTACGCTTTCCAAACGGTGGAAGCAAAGGCTCGGTCTAAGGAATGATGCTAATAGCGCTTGTGAGTTTCTTGCAAAAGAACATTTTGAGCAGATTTGGAACACCTTAGACTATCATCAGTGATGGGGGAAACTCCACTTGCAAACAAAATATTTGGCAAACTCATGAGCGTATGGATTAAGCATGTAATGAGTTTAGCTTATCATCCCCACCAATGGACAAGCGTAAATTTGCCAACAAAGGGAGATCAAAAGAATACTTGAAAAAGACGGTGCAGAGTCGCAGAAGGATTAATCTCTCCAAACTTGATGATGCACTCGTTTACAGATCGCATACAAACCCCATTGGAATGTCCCCATACAGTTGCTTTGGCAACCATGTCATTTACCTCTTGAATTGGAACACAAGGCAACGTGGCCATCAAGAAGTTAAACTTCGATTTTAAGGTCGTAAGGGAAGAAAGGATTGCTCCAACCGGTTCGAACCGGAAGAATTGAGAAATGAAGCCTATGATAATGCTAGAATATACAAAGACAAGACAAAGAAATGACATGATCGAGAATTTGAGAAAAGAGTTCGTATAGGGGAACAGGTTCTCGCTGCTTAATTCTGGGGATCGAAATTGCTTCAGTGAAATTAAAATCCAAATGGAGTGGGCCATACACGTGGTATCAATACTACATTTGGAGCAAGGATTAATCGAGGACCGATAATGGGGGAAGAATTCAAGGTCAATGGACAGAGGTTAAAGCATTATCTAAAATGTGGAAGAGGGAAATGAAGAACTCCAACTCGGTTCTTAAGGAAAAAAGAAGAAGTACTACAACAAAGAAGTCCAGCCTATGATCTAAATCGAGCAAATGCAATGGAGGCAACCCATAAGGATTTCTAATTCGATTTTAAGTTTTGAAATATTTTTCTTTTAGTTGTCAAAAATTAGGTCGATTGTTTTTATAAAGATAGATTTAATTTTTAGAAATTACCTGTAGTTTAATTTTCAGATTTCCTTTTCAATATCAGTAGTTGAGCTTCCTCGTAAGGTTTAAAGACATGAATGGCAAGGCAACTACAGAACACCCCAAAGAACTTGCGTAGAAGTCACAATATGAGAAAAAGGGGAGTAACCTTCTCCTGTGATGCAGCCAGATATACTTGGATTGATTGTTAAATCTTTGCTTTGAGATGTCTGAAGAAATGTCTAAAAGGGTTAGGAACAATAAGAGGAATTCAAGGTTCTTGAGATCATTGAGTTAAGAGGGCTTAGGTCGCTGACGAAAGGTTTTGTAGTGACATAAGTGATGTCGTGACAAAACATTGATGTCGTGGCTTTGTTTTGAAAGAAGACGAGTGTGAGTTTTGAAGGAAGAAGGTATATGTCGCGACACCACTGTGAAGTCGCGATAGAGAATTAAGTTTCAGAATGAAAAAAGGATGTCGCGACGTGATAATCAAACAATTCCTAAAAATCCACTGATGTCGCGACAAACTTAGCAGGTCGCGACATACAAGAGTTTTTAATGCCATTAACTCACTTTAAAAGCCACCCAAATTCAATGATCTCAAATAAAAAGAGTGAAATTGAAGTCGCGACGTGTTTTTAATCAAGCAATGAGTAGCCATGAGCATTGATTGAATTGCAAGCTGGTAAGGCTTTATCATTCACTCCCACGAACCACATAGCTATTCACCTTCTTCCTCATACGAATCTCAACCCTGAAAACCACAGCTTTCCAAACCCTTTTGAAAAGCTTTTTCTTCAGTTTCAATGGTTGGAAATTCCACCTAGTCCCAACCTGAAGCGAGATTATGAGGAACATGAGCTGACAGGAAAAGAAAGCTCGTCGAGAAGAACACTTAGGCGAGATTCGTCGGGAAGAACTGCCCGGGAGAGGTGCCATCGAGAGAGCAGAAGCTCAGGCAAACTCGAAGAGCGAAAAAGGAAGGGAAAGGTGAGAGAAGAAGAAGAAGAAAAGATTTCGTGTCGAGCCAGCGTACTCCGTGAAAAATATTATCTTATGAGGGGTTTGTTACGGAGAGGAGATTCAAAATCACGTACTCCTTTCGAGGAGATGATAGAGCGGAGAGGAGATTAGGAAGAGTCTCTGCGCTGCAAAAATCAGGGTATCTGACAGTAAGAGTTTTATTCAAATTTGGTAGGAAGGAAGGATGGGCGGTTTTGTTAGAGGATGCAAGGTTTCATATGAAGCTAAGGCCATCAGCAGGAGCTATGGCATGTGATGCACAAACATGGTTCCAAATTCAAGAAACTTTTGGAAAACCATATTTTGGAAAAGATTGCCAAGAACTTCACTAATGATAAGGTGCAGCTAAACCAAGGAGAAAGGAAGGCGAGAACATTTAACGGGAAGCCTCGAGGAAGCGAAGGTATGGTTTTACTTCTGGCTTGTTTTGGTTCCAACAAAACACGTGTGCCTGATGAGAGAACAAGAAGGCTGTGTTGCATGCCATCCTAAAAAGGATACAGATCCAATGTAGGAGTTGTCATTGAAAATTCTATCATGAGGTATCATGAAGGGAATAAAAGAGGTTTATTCTTCACCCAGTGACAAATCAACATTCTATGTTTGAAATTGAGGTGAAGGGTATGGGAATCGAGAAGAAGAAGTACCGAGCTTCACCACTCCTTCGATAGGAGTTAACTAAAGGACGAAACGAGGAAAAGGGGGTGCTAGTAGAAAAGAGATGAAGCCGGTGAAGGCAGGAAAAAGGGCTTCAGAGGGTTCTTGTCGAGGAGCGAGAGCGCGGAAAAACTCACGACAACAATGATTTCATTTTTGCGGAGCGATGAAGAGGCGGGATGAGCGGCCCAATGGGTTCTCCATTCCCTTAGCCCCGAGTTCTCCTCACGTGCGAGACGAGAAATTTCGACATGGAGAAAGCTTTCGAGGGAACCTGTGAAGAACGATTCGATCTTGGAAGCTCTGTGTCACGAAAAGAATGGATGAAAGAGAGAAGAGTGGAACCTCTTGCGAGGAATTCGGAGAAGGCATTTATGAAAAGAATTGAAAAGAAGAGACCCTGACAGTGGGAGGAAGAGCTAAACGGAAGGAAAAGGAGCATGAGATGGGCATAAAGAAGAGACCGGCCCCGATGGGGAGAAGAGGTGAACGAAGGAGAGCTAGAGATGAGGAAAAATTTTAGACGACGAGGGAAGAGTTTAAGAAAGAAATGAAGGAAAGAGATCTGTCACATTGCGAAACTCAAACTAAGTCATGAAGCTTTTTATAACAATCGAGTTTTGAGCGTGAGAGTTCACCGATTCCTAACATTGATAAAGAAGAATCTGACGAGAAGCCAAATTTGGGGAACAAATCGAGGGCTTCAAGTTCCTATAAGTCTCTGAAGGATTTTGAAAACAAATGGATGATAGAGACAAGAAGCAAAAGGATATTTGAATCTGAATGAGAAAGAATGGCTGGAAAATTTGGATCTAATTACTTGATAATCTCTCAAATTTTTTAGGAGTCATATTGAAATGGAGGGAGAATATAATGAATGGCTTGGGAAGGCGGGATGAGTTGAACAAAGGTTTGATCTCTCAGTAGGATCTTGTTGAAGAATCAAGTTGAGAAGAAACTAAGAAAGAGAAAGGAAAGAAGGAAATGAAATTTCCTCCATTCCCAGCTCATTTGAATACCTTAGACACAGGTCCCCTAATATCTTTCTTTTGCCTCTTCCAAAGAAAAAAGATATACTTCTTCCCAAGCGACTTCCTTACCCTCCTTATCCCATTTGAATTGTATCCAATGTTGCAATTGAATCGAGAAATAAAATATAGAAATTTGAATTGAATTGTTGTGTGCTAGTATGGTTTGTTTGTTCAATGTTGTGTTGCTTTTGTGATGCATAGTTGGGAAATAAAAGTAGGAATTAGTTCGAATAAGCTTCTTGAGATGTCATGAAGTGAGTTGAATGGGACGGGTTAGATTAAATAGGCTGAGAAATGTAGAATAAGGGCGAAAAGAATACGAGTTTGATTGAAATCTGAAAGTCTGTAGTGAGCTTAAGTCTACTTTGTTAAATTGAATAGAGAAAGTAATGAGAGTGAAGGAACAAAACATATTTTTGAAATTTAATGGTATAACAATGAGTCAAGGAACTTTTGTTGGATACTAAAGTTTAATTACTCATCAACAAAATTAATCAAGGAACTCCTAATGGTTAATATGACCTTCTTGGATTAAGAACTTGTTAGATTATTGATTGAGGCGAAATCCTAGGTGATACGGTAGTGAGAAATGATGCGAGGCCATTCTTGGAAAGTTTGAGCCATTCAAGCCATCCACATCTATATCTTCAAAGCATATACCTTAGTTAGAGGGAATTAGGCCAATCGAAGCCTTATTTCTAAAAATCAGCCAATTTAAACCCCGAACCTTCCAAAGAATCAATCTTCAGTAAAGAACAATTGATTACCTAGAAGCTGAAGGAGGAAGAGGAAATCAAGTTTGGGGAGGTTGTTTTGAAGAACTCAAGGAGAAAGACGAGAAAAGAATGAAAGAAAAGGGTCGAAAACAGAAATACAATAAAGAGGATAAGTTTACCTTGTGGCATAATTCTCTTGAACTATTGAGTTCTTAGGGGTGTTTCAACACCTATTTAATGCCATACGGTATGGGATTCTTAACCAGTTAGCTAAGGGTGTTAGAAGCCTAAGAAGGTAAAACATTGCACTATCACGAATGGTGACAAACAAGAAGATTCCCCAGTTGAATTACAAGTAGAAATGGGAGCATACGGAGTTCTTAATGGAAGAAATCAAGGAGATGTCCCAGAAATGAAGTTTGGGGAGTTTGATAAAAGAAACTACAAGGAAAAGAGCGAGTGGTGAGAAGAGAAAAGTTGGGGTAATCTAAACCAAAAGTTCATTTCTATCACTGCCTTGCCCCGGCCTAACATTACAAGCCCGAGACTGATTGATCTTGAAGGATGGAATTACCTACATTAGTGAATCCAATATGAACAACAAGCTTATGGAATTTGGAAAGGCAATAAACAGTAAAAAAACTGTGAAAGACCTAGGGAGTTAAGTGAATAATTATGAAGATGAGAAAGGAAAACAATTTATTTTTCAACAGGATCCAATGATTATGTGGTTTGTAAAACAATTTCAACAGTTTAGTTTTGTATACCATAAAGAGTAGAAACCAACCTTGAAATGGACTTGAAGTTGAGTATGAAAACAATGCAATCATTGTATTTCAATTAAATTGACCTACGCAAAAAACGAGCAGAAAAATATCCTATTTGTTTGAGGACAAACAATTCTTTCTTTTTCTTTGCTTGAGAATAAACAAAAATTTAAGTTGGGGAGTTTGATGAGCTTAAAGTCATGCATTACGTCCATTTTACATTAGATTTTAATGAAAAGAGAATACTTAAGATGCGAAGTATGGAATAACCTTGCTTGTTAAATGGCGGGAATTCGAAAAAGAAGAATTTTGCGAAAAAAAGCTAGAAGGTGGATGAGCGTTAATGAGATAATTCATTTGAAGAAGCAGGGTGCGGCCCGAGAAAAAGGTGCACAAAGATGAAGGAACACAGTGTCGTGAAGTTTTAGCGGCAGTCAAAATGCATATCGAGTTTGCGCGATAAAACTCGGTCGGAAGCGAAGCTTACTTGAAACGAAGGCAAGGCAGAGTTAAAAGAAACTCCGAGGTGAAGCAACCGGAAATGAAGAAGAAGAGCTTCGTAATAAGTGACATGCGGGTATTTGTCGTGGCATCGACAATGAATTAGCGGCGGTCGCGACATTAAGCGTCGCGAAAAAGAGTCACGACCGAATCATTAAAGAGAAAGTCGTGACATCGAGAAAAGTGAAGGAAATAAGCAACTGGGTCTCGACGGAATCACGGATAAAGCGGTGAGGATTAAGCTTGAGAAGATAAGGGTTGATATCGCGACTTCGGGATGGAGAGGTAGCGACAAGAGAATGCCATGAAGCTATAGCGGAGCTTGGTGAGATGAAATTTGAGGTAACTTCGAATTGTTGTCATGACGGGAGGACTGAAGTCGCGACATTAGTAGCGACGAGTTTAAGAACGCAGGGAGCATGAATTGATGTCGCGACGAGTTGATGTCGCGTAGCCCGGGAACCATCAAGTATTTGCGACCATAAGGCGTCTTGCGACAAAGAGATTGTTATCGCGAACGAAGCGATGGTGGAAGCTTGTGAGTTCCTTAAGGCGATGTCATGTGAGAGATTGATGTCACGACAAGCGAAGCAACCATTAAACCTTGATGACGCCATATGTACTTGTCGCGACAAAGATTGATGTCCGCGACGTGAAATAACCATTTGAAGCTGCAGAATCACGTGAGGCGATGTCCCGGAGCAAGAGATTGATGTGCGACATCATGAGCGACGATTCAAAGAAATTTTGCATAGACTTAGTTGATGTGATGACGGTGGTCGATGTCGCGGCAAAGGATTTGGTGGCGAGCATTAACTTGGGCGGTCGCGGAAATCCACGGCGAATGCGTTGGGATTAGGGTTGTGAAACCTATAAATATCACGGCTACGAGGAAGGAACGCGGCTTAGCGGTGACCGCAGACGAGTGCAGGTAGGCTGAAGGCTCATTTTCTTTATTTTTCTTTTAGTTTTCTTTTCTTTTCTTTTCTTTTCTTTTCTTCAATGTTGATAGTTAGAGATTAGATTAGATTTATCGTTTTATTTTTCGTTTTATTTTCTGGATCTGGGTGTTGTCGATTTTGACGGTGAATCTGAATTCTATTCTTTCAAATTACTACCGGAATCTTTGGAAGTTGAATAATTCTGGAATTCAACTCTTCAGTTTAGAATTGCAGTTATTCTTATGATGGAGAATGATGTAGTGTAATTCGAGTAATTGAGGAATCGACTTCCATTAAGTAAGATACTATAGTCATAAATTATCTTTCACATGTGATCGTTTCTAGCGCTTTTGAATTCGGTTGTAATTTACTTACGGTGTTGGGTTTCTTGTTTTTGATCCTGAATATCAGTTTCTTATACGATTATAAGATTTGTCTCATTGCTCGATTTCAAGAGGCCCTGCGGTGACATAGAAGGCATTCTGAGTTATGAACAATTGCTTGAAAGGTATATTAACCTGCTATTTGAGATCATAATGAGCTTCTTAGAAGTTACTTAGATAAATCTCTTCTCCTTGAAATCAGAAAGAGTTGAATGAGTTATCGATTTAAACAGCAGAGAGAGTTCACCTGATTCGAATAGTGAGGCGATCAGGTGTTAGTTGAGATCTAATCAAGGAGAGGGTGATCTATTTCTAATTTTGAGAAGAGCATCCTGGAAGTTGTATATCCTTGCTTGTGGGCGCTTGGGAGCTAAGGTTTCTGATCCGTAAAATGATATGAAGTATTGCGAAAGAAAAATACCCGATTAAGGAAATCCCTTTTAAAAGTAGTTATTTAATTTCACGTCTTGAGAGAATCGGTAAAATTAGATAATGAAATGTGGAGTTGGAGAGATCCCGGTATCTTGCTAAACACCTTGAACGAGATTTTAAAAAACCTGAAATATTCCAAAAGTTTTATCGGTATTAACTACGAGGAATTGGTATACTATAGTAGTATACTTGATGTGTCTCACGAAGATAATTATTCAGTGTCCATTTATTTTCTTACTATTCTTTATTCTTTATTCTTTATATCTCTTCTTCTTATATATATATATATATATATTACCTTTATGTATATATATATATTCAGTCTTATTTTATTGTTCATTTATTTTACTCGTGCTTCAGTAATTTCCAGCTTCTTAAGATGGACCCTAATATCTTGTGGTCGAATAGTCACGGAGCTTGAGTAGTCGAGAGGTGGATTGATTCAAAATTCTTGAGATCTCTGTGGGATCGATATACGAGACTTATATCCATTTATTACTTGTCATTTGTGCACTTGCGATGGAATCGGAGGGCGAAACCAAGAGTGAAATGATTAACTCCTAGGAGACTTTTGGTCTCAACAAGTTTATAGTACAGTTTAAGGATTAGGCAGTAGTCCGCTGGTAATTGTCTGACTAAATTTGTATATGTGTTTTAGTCACGAGGTAAATCATAGCGATCAAAATGACTGTTGGCGGAGTGGGATAAGCTTACAGTCGATTGGTACGAGTCGAATGGCGCGTTAAAATGACCTGTCCGGCCCAGTAAAGATAACTTCTAGCTGTTCAACTTAAAAGTGCGGATGACGCATTAAAAATGACTGTCGGCCGGTAAAGATAACATAATGGTCGACTTAAAAGTTCGGATGGCGCGATACAAAATGAAACCTATCGAGTCGGTATGGATAAATCTAGCAGAGTCGATATCGAAAATGCGGATGGCGCGAGAAAAATGACCCATCGACCGTAAATAATATTTGCCTAGTAAACCCAGACGACACGTAATGCCCTTCTTGGCTCGATTTACGAATCTATTATCTAATTCGTAGGCGTCGAAAGATATCCTCGACTCGACTAAATTGACTTGGGACTACGAAATAAGATATCCTGTCTGACTAGGGCAATTATAGCTCTATATAACCCGATTAAGCTGGAAAGAAGTACTTTACAAAGAAAAAAAAAGAAATAAAATGTCTAAACACAAAAGCAGAGAAGAGATTGTCATGCAAAATACATTTGTTGATTCTTTTTGGCCTTAACCCTTAGTAGCCTCGCCCGAAGCCTATGAGCTCCGATGGTATGTCAACTACTCCCTCGGCACCACAGGGGCCTTTGTGCATAAAAGCTTCTTGTGATCTCGAGCGGGCTTGGTAGTGGACAAGGCGAATGAGAAGAGCGAAGGACATCGAGGATTCCTGAAAATTCGAGGGGTCGGAGGGAGTAGATGCATCAGGCATCCAAGGGGACACCCAAGGCTTGCTCTCATAGATATCGTGCGCAAAGGCACAACAACCATAACCGTAGTTAAAAATCATGTTGCTGCTCACATCAAACTCCGCCTCCATTGCCGACCTCTTGGCGAAACTCTTCTCCCGAAAAGCCGTGAAGTCATCCTTGGTGGCCCCCAGCTCCACGAGTAGAGACAGTCGCTCATTTGTTAGGTGACCGTTCTCTTCCTCTACCTAAAGCGAGGCCTCCTTGCCGGCCACGAGGCAGACGGGCCGGGTTCAGGCTACGCCTTCGGCTGCCTCATGCAGGTGGTCGAGGCACTTTGGACCGGGACGGTTCCGGCTCGACTGCGCCGGGCGCTCCGTACCTCGATCTCAATGGCGCCATCGCCACCTTGTGCCGGCGGCATCCCTCTCGATTTTCGCACGAGCCGCCGCATCGCGACTTCCTTGGCCTCCGACTAAGCGGGATGGTCAGGCGGAAAGCTCTTTCAAGGGGCGTCTAGCTCTCCGGCGGCCGGGACTCGGCATATAGCGAGTCGCTCTCGGCATCCCTCGGTGGTGATAAATTCACGGTGTTGGAGGACATGTTGCGACGCGAAGCGGTAATGGCTGCGAAAAAGAAAGAGCGTGCTTAATCAAACAACACAGTAACACCTTAAGAGTTTTATATATATATATATATAAGCTTTACTACTTTACTTGACTCTCTGATGCGGACGAGTTCGGTTGCAATTTGCATCGATCTTTGACGATTTGATAAATATCCTCCTTTGTAGTATCGACGGGAACAACAACGGAATACTCCTCCCCCTGTCTTGCTTCTCGGGCTTTCATGGGCAACCGTAGCGTCCTCGGGTACAAATCGTCTAGACGATCAGCCATAGACTCACCCCGATTGAAAGGCTTCCAATGGTGGAGAATGGACTTGATATCGTCAGTCAGAGTCTTTGCCGGCTTCCTCCGTCACGGCTGGGTGCGAGTGGGCGAACAAGAGTTGAAGCGATATTCGGTTGGACGACAACGACCTTTGGCATGTTAGCGCAAGCCTAAAGCGGCACCGAGGCGGCTTCTGGCGGATTCGAGGAAGGATGGACCACTTGTAGTGCGGGGAGGTGGGCTTCCTCCCTTGGCTTTCCGCGAGGCGATGTCACTCAGGCCGGTTGATCGTTAGACCCGTTCGAGGGGAGGCGAGATCATGATTGTTTGTATCTACGAACCCTATCCATAGGGACGGGCTGAGCCATACGTCGGATTTGGCCTCGGCTTAGCTTCCTCTGTCAGTTTTTTGCTTTCTGGCGGCATAGCGATCTAGAAATCCTGTCATCTCTTCCTCTTCTTCTTCCTTCGAGAGAGAATTTGGGTGGGCTCGAGCAGACCCGGGTGTAAGATCCTTCCACCTAGGCCCCGTGAGCACTCTTCCCCTGGGTGGTCCTTTTCTTTTTTATCGTCAATACTCAGGGGGGCAGGATCAACCCTCTTTCTTGGCAAGGGAAGCCACAGCCAGGACAAACACTTCACCGCCTCCCCAGACACAGTGCGGTAGGAGTAGGCGGAACCCCGCTGGTGGATGTCGGGGGACACGTAAGGCCGTAATGCTTGTTCCCGGCTCAATGCTTTGGCCTATGGATCCCCGGGTGATGGCGCGTGGCAGTGAGCAAACTGTGGTCCATTTGATGTGCCGAAGATTTCTCATGAAATCTTTGATGGCATCGAGCAGTGTCTAGGAGGCTGTAGGGAGTCGGGCTCGAGTCTCGCGTCGCGAGGTTCTTCAAAGTCAAGAACCTCGCAATGGCGCTCTTGTTAAAAACCTCCAGCGTTCTGACGAATCTTCACCGAGGCTGGAACTATACACCAGTACCCATTTGCCTACTCTATTTTTTCCTGCGTCGAGTAATCCTGATCGATCAGCGTAAGTCATATGTATGAATCTAAATTTGGCCGTGCCTGGCTCTTACACACACGGGAAGGCTATTTGCGACCGGTTAATAAAAAACGGTAGGTTAGGAGAGCAGGGATCGTTCCAGGCCTTACTAGGGATAACCCCTTTGCCTCCGTTTAGGAGAGATAGAGCCATTCTGACTATGACTAGGAGTCGGTATCGAAGGGCTGACGACCCCTACCAGTAATATCAGTAGGCGAAGCAAATCTCAACCAACGAAGGTCGAGCTGGTATAAGAAGTTCAGAACAGCACCCAATGAGAATACGGATTACGTTGGGATGAACAAGGGTCGCGGCGCCTTGGTAAGTCGCAGCGACCAGCAAGGACGAGCCTTTGGAAAGCGGCTTGAAGCGTAAGTTGCTCGCGGAGTAAAAAAAACGGCATTGTGTTCCCGCTTGAGTGAATCTGTCCGAAGCTTGTCAAGTGGCTTAGTAAATGTTCTCAGGGATTTCGCAATAGGATCTCAATTCTTGCACTGTCAGGGATGAGATGATATGACTTGTAGAACGCATCCCCCGCACAGGCCTTCATTTGCGACATGCCTGACTGGTGAAAGTTCCTTCCTCACCTCTCGTCATGCTACAAATAGATCAGAGAGAGGGAAGAGAGCGAGTAATGTGTGGAGTACTTAGAACGGATTGAAGGCAAAACCACTAGGCACAGGCGAAAACCACCAAGATCCTAACAGGCCACAGACTGCCCTCACTTGTGACTTTCCACGATAGGAAGAAGGTTGATGAGGAAGATTCAATACATTGATCGGAAATAATGATTACATGAGTGAGCGAAGCTGACAGCTTGAAAAGTTGTTCTGACAAACGCAAAATCCACAGCAGTGTATACCTGAAGGTCTTAGAGGCGGTAAGGGGGATGTAGCTTCAGGGATGATAGGAAGGGAGCGAGGAAAAATATAATAATGACCCCACATATACTGACCTCTTAGGACTGCGGCGCGTTAAATGCGGCCTTTTGTCCATCACCCCTCGATCATTTCATTTCTACGGCGGCGTCAGAAACCCACAGGGCCTGATTGGGAATACAGGCCAGGTTAGTGGGCCCATATGTTGTCCGGACCTGTTAGGCCTAAACCATTTCATTAACTGGGATCACTAAGTATCCTAGCCGATGGCCAGCGAAGCTGCCTCTACCCCGAAATAAAAAATAAAGTGCAAGATTGCCAAAGTAGAGCATAGTACATAAATGTAAAAAAAGTACGATTTTATTGTTTGCGTCGGCTTGACATTCATCATTGTTCATGTCTTTTAAGTAGCAGCTAAGCAATCATATTGGAAATTGGGCTGCATAGTTAGATCGAAATCAAATACTAATAGGGGCCAATGAAGAAACGATAGCGTAAGTCGAAGGAAGGCAGTAGTAGCAAGTAGCTACGAAGGGGAAAAAGAGGAAAGATGGAAAGGGGGGCTCGAAGGGAGAAAAGCCCAGCTGATTTGGCAAAGGGGTCCTTAGATCGCGGAGGATTCCATTCGATTTGAGAACCACGAAGACTGACCAAACCATGAATAATTAATTGGGCTTATTTCGAGACCATGAATTCTGCGAAATTAGATTCATGTTTGGAAAGCACGCTCAAATAATCGATCGCAATCATCCTTCATTTCGCAATCCCCCAGATCTAATTCTCAGCAACACTCAATTATCCTCTCTACTTGAGGAACGTGGATAACCAGTGAGATGACGAACCTCGTCACCCTCTAGCCTTTTATAGTAGCCTCCAATGTCAGGATCAACTCAGCGACCGTATGGCATTTAATGCATTTTCAAAAAAGTTAGAAAATTCACATTGAAATTCAATAGCATTGATTGCCTACTGTTCCCCATGATATGACGATCAAGCATGTCCTTTTTTTTTTCCAATCGGGGACAATTGCCCTCCCCAACAGGAAAAAGGGGGGCATTATGGGAGCTTTGGGCGCGGCCCGGGCCCTCGCTTCTTGAGGCCTTTTAGGCTAGGAGCCATGGCTAGCGAGCCCCTTTAGACTAGGGCCATGGTTGGGCCTAGTCCATCATGTCAGGCCTCTGAAGCTAACTTATGAGCCTAGATCCCGGGATGCCCTCACCTTGAAAGGAAAGGAGTCGGCACTCCCCGGATGCCATTTTCCGGAGAGGCTTTATCTAACAAGGGTTGATGAATAGGCTCCCTCGGAGGGAGAATGCACCATCCTATGCCTTGCCATGAATTTAAGATGGACAAACCCCTTTGGGTTCTTGCATTCGGGAAATACGCCCCACTTTCTCGCCTCTCTTCTGTCTAAAAGGAAGAATTAATCTCCCTCCCGCGAGATATGCGCCCCACGTTCTCTCATCTCTCCAGTCTAAAAGGAAGAATTGGTCTCCGTTCGCAAGATATGTGCCACCTTCTCCTTCAGATTTGGAAGGAAATCATCCACTTACCATGAAGAGTGGATCCCCTTCCTCCTTGATAAAAGGAAGCCACGACACAGAATAAGGTACGAACGAAAGGTTCAAAACTCTCAATCTTTGAAAGAAGACGACAGGGATCTAACTTGAACATCGGAGAGGTGATGGAGGAGACCCTCCCCCGCCTCTTTCTTAGTTTTCTGTGTTGAGGGTTGGCATAGACCGATGCATGTTCCGACAGTCCAGTGACTCAGAGAATTCCAGAGACTACAGAGATCATGAGGATCCATTAAATTTAGATGGTTAGGGAGGTCATGAAGATCCATTAATTTAGATGATATAATATTTGCATAAAAAAATTAAGTGGACACGTGGGAATTGATTTATAGTTACATTTTGTTTGATCGAAAAATGAATATAAACAATACTAACCAATAGTATCCACATATATGAATTATTAAATTTGGAACTTTAATTAGAAGATATTAACATTTAAAACGAAAATATAACAAAACATGACAAATTAAGGGAAAATTTTGATGAGTTGTAAGAAATAAATATAAATGTAACGATTATTTACCTGAAATAGTTTACTTCGCTTTATAAATTAGAATTTAATTTATTGAAAAAATTTGGGATGAAATAAGAATTTATTGTAAAAATAGTAATATATTATTTTATATTGATAAATTTAATTTATTCAAATAAATTTAAAAAACAAATAAAAATAAATTATTAATTTTGAATATATAATAATAAGTTATTAAAATTTAAATAACATGAATAAAAAAATTAAATATTAGAGATTTGAGAAAATAATGAGTCAAAAAACAAATGCAAACAAAAAACAAAAACAAAAACAATATTGTGATTGTGATAAACGAAAGGTTTTTGAAATGAAGATAAAACCGCCTAGGACCGTCACACATAATAAAGCGGATTAAGTTCGGTGTTTTGCGATAAATTGATTCATCTACAGAATTTTGTATACATAATCATCATTAATACGCAATTAATACCCTCATTAATTCATACATTAATGAGGATATTGGAAGATCGCAAGGAGCCTATAAATGAGCCTTCCCACACATGTATGATTTATCCGGAAAAAAACAAAATATTTCATTTTCTCCATATCTTGCTTCCTTGCTCTCTTTCGAGTATTTCCATATATCAGGAAATTCTCTTATTTTCTCGACATAAGAGGGACTATCTCCTTTAGATCATCATTCAATAGCATTTTCAACAGGTTATTAGCACGAGTTTGCTCTGGAGGTAATCATCTAAGTCTACCTTAAAGTAAACTTTGTTTCATCACATTCAAAGTTTTTTGAAAATGTCAAATCTTACAAAATTAAGAGTTTGTGGCCCTTGATATTTTTGGAAAAAGCACATCATGTGGATCCTTGATCTTGAGATCCACCTTGATCTTTATGAATTTGGGAAATACAATAAATGAAGGAAATCAAGCATCCCTCCAGGATTGCACAAAACCATTAATTTTCCTTCGGCATCATCTTCATGAGGACTTGAATAATGAATATCTTACAGTAAAAGATCCTCTCACTCTATGGAATGAGTTAAAAGGGAGATTCGACCACTAGAAAACAATAATCCTCCCAAAAGCTCGATATGTTGGATTACTTTTGAGGGTTGCAAAGGAATGAAACATGAGACCATCTCGTAGAAGCATATTAGGACCATTGATTAGTACCCCGAATAGTGCGATATTGAGCCTTGTTTATAAGCGGGTTTTATCGCAGCTTTTTATGTACTAATCGACTTGATAACTCAATTGATGCATTGGGGTCCCGGCTGCTCACGATCACATTTTTTGTAGCTATTTTAGTAGTTCTGCAGATCGAATGCCTTATATTTCTTCAATTTGACTCAAACACGTTGAACCTGAGCCGAATTCGAAGATTCATGATCAAATCAGAGGAAATTCGGTGCAAATTTATTGTAGAGAGCAAAGCTGTTGAAATTTTAGAGTTGCTGGGGGTGGCAGCTTTGCGAATTTTGCGGAGTTCTCGAAACCCTGCGGGAATTTTAATCAAGGGATGCTTGGCTAATACCCCCTGATCCTTGAAGGGGAAGGCCACTGGGTGTTGTTTTTAGGCTTAGCTGCATGTTCTCATATTCTTCATGTATGTATTTAAGGGTGTTTGTGCCCCTACTTCTCACCTTAGGTTAAAATCTCTGACATGCTCTCCACAATGTGTATTGGCTTAAGCTTTTGGGTTCGAGTGGATACTTTCACTAGACCCAGTACGAGGCTCGATTAGTTGTCTCCTATTAGTTATCGTAGGGTAGTGTTTTGAGATGTGTTTTTCCTTTGCTAAGGACATTTATGCCTAATCAAATGCTATCTTTCAAAGGAAAACTCAAATTACAGGTTTTAAAGCTAAATGAAGATGCAGTTTGAAATGACATATGTCATTGCTCCCCAACCTTGAGATAAAGACAGAAGTACATGTTGGTTAACCTAGAACCCTAAGCCGGTGTGTGAACTTCAAGGATTTCTCTTTTAGCTTTTACATGGCTATTTTAGTTTGCAACCATTCACCTGATGTTTTACACACACCTATAAATCAGCGAAAACACCATTTTCAATGCCTTGTAACTCTTCTCTCGAAGAAAACCCATCCTGTGTTCGACCACAGAGCCACTATCTTGCATTAGCTTTGCTACGTCGATGAAATGGAATCCTAGGTTATAAATTTTGTTGATTCCGAACACCTACTTGGCATAAATAAATCAAATGGCACCGTTGCTGGGGATGGTGCCCTAGTGAGAAAGAAAGGCAGTGAACTTGTGATTCACATCATAAGTTTTGGTGCAATCTCATTTCTTTTTGATTTTATCATTTTTCCCCACTTGCGGAGTTCAGCTGCGAGAGGTGAAGATTTGCGAGGAGTTTGAAAACTTCCTGTGGGGCCCATTTACCGTGTTTTGATTTTGCTAGCCGATAACCGCTTTTTGTTAGTCACAGTTTTTGGTTTCTTGCTTATGGTGTGATCATGGCCGGCTTATGCAATGGGGCGAAGAAACAACTGCGGCGGATTGGAAAGGCTAGGTGCTAATTCAGAGGTTGTGAAGTTGGCACACTTGCACCAATCAAATGGAAACCCACACGGCTTGATAGAGCAACCGGGGTTCATAGTGAACGATGCATATTGGTCGAGGATCACATTCACCCACAGGTGCGTGCACCCTCATGCATCATACCCCCTCCAGAGGATGTAGCAGTGAGGCCTTACTTGGTTCCCCTGCTTCCAACTTTTCATGGTATGGAAAACGAAAATCCATACACACATATTCAGGATTTCGAAGAGGTTTGCACTACTTTCAAGGAGGGTGCATTTGATATGGACTTGCTCAAGTTGAAGGCTTTCCCTTTGACCCTCAAAGATAAAGCCAAAATTTGGCTTAACTCACTAAGGCCAAGGACCATCAGGAACTGGGCTGAGTTGCAGGCGGAATTCTTGAAGAAGTTCTTCAGTGCTTATAAGACCAACAACCTGAGACCATCAGTGCATGCCCTCACCATGGCTTTGATACATGGATGTTAGTGAACCATTTCTACGATGGAATGTCCCCTTCCATGAAACAACTCCTTAAGACCATGTGTGGAGGGACTTTATGCAAAAATCACAGTGAAGCCATGGACTTTTTTGAACTCGTGGGAGAGCCTCGAGGGATGCGATGGCGAACCCGAGGAGGTAGAGGAATGAAACCAACCGATAAGCAGGAGGCATTTATCTTGTTGACGGAGGATATGGAATTAAAAGGCTAAAGGCTGTCACCCTAAACGAAGGATGGAAGAACTCGGCGAGAAATGCGGGAGATAAGGGCGTGGTGAGGCATGCTACTGTGACCATGTTTGATTGTCGATCTACGATCATCGGAGAGAATTGTCGATTTCCCCCCTTAGTAAGGGGATTTAATGGTTGAAAATGCAAAATGTTGTGGGCAAAATAGGCCTGATTGATGCCCGATATGTAACACTTATAATCAGCTGGAAGAACCACCCAGACACAATCACCAGGAAGCTAAACCTCTTTGTATATGTTCCCCAGGGACACATCGGCAACAGCAGTATGGATCACCTCTCGTGCTTGCTGACCACGGCCTCATCACTGTGTGGAGCAAGCTATCATGAATTTGAGCAAGGTGGTGGAGAATTTTGTAGAGGACGAAAACTATCAATGCCTAGATCCAGCAAAGAATGAAAAGGTGAAAGCTCCATAGGCAAAGGATTGATGGAGCTTCATAAAAGCTAAATCAAAAATTGATACCATGCGAGTCATCCATGTGGCACGAGCGATGTTAACAGTGCAAGAAGCGGAGATTCCCTTCCCAAACAACGCTAATCCTAGGGGTGCATGAACTAAGCTTTCTCGGCGAGCACACTTTTTAAAATGGATGATCCAGGCCATTATCACCTTGAGGAGTGAAGGAAATTGGCGGCCCGATGCCTAAATACGGGGAAAATCGGAGAACGAGGAGGGAAGGGAGTGCGAGACACATGATCATCAAGAGGATTCGATGAAAGAAAGCATGCCTCCTATTTCCCCCAAGCAACTGAGAGCGAGAAGGCTAAGCAAGAAGGCATCCTGGAAGTGTGAGGCGGGTCCCAGTGAACATCCCCACAGCAGTATGATCAAGCAGGTTCCAACTGTCACCTAAATTTCTTAGGACTTGTGCACGGTCGAGGGTTGGGCATTAATAAGAAGGCCTTCTGGCCCGAACAAGTGGCTCATCATCTAGTCTGAAAATCTTATTGAAATCACAAGATCCAGGGATCCCCACGCCATCTCGATCAACATTGGAGGACCTGCGTAGACAAGGCCTTCTTGGATTTGGGAGCCAGTGTCAGCTTCTTTGCCATACTCATTATCTGGCTTGATTGGGTTTGGGAGCTAAGTCTACCCGACATCACTATCATTAGCGGTCGATTATTAAGAAAATACCAAAGGGGATAGTTGAGGATGTCTTGGTAAAGGTAGATAATTTTTTACTATCCAGGTGGATTTTGTGGTTCTTGATCGTGATGCGAGGCCAATGGCGAGCACTCACCCGAAGTGCCCGTCATACTTGGGGCCATTTTTGGCCATCTAATCTTATAATCAGCTATGGGAATGGGTTGTCACGGCTCACCTTTAATGACAGCTTTGGGCTCAGCGTTTTTCACTTGGTGCGAGGGGATAAGCCGGTGAGGGTAAGGGCGAAGTCGGAAAGTGCGCCTAGGTGGCATCGGTGGAAAGGCTCACGGTGTTCATGAACTGCGAGAAGAATTAATGAGAGACAGCGGGTTGATGAAGGATGTGCATCGATCCTACTCTACTGCTTGTCTGTCGTGCACGGCTCCCACAGAGAATAATGTATGACCCGGGAGCCGGCGAAGGCGGGCTTCAGTACTGGCACACTGCGCAAGCATGGAGGAGCTTCTCCTCCTTGACCCCCCCTGAGACCTCTTATTAGCATCATAGGGAGTGGTTCCAGCAGGAACTTGGAAACCACTCTAAGTACAATTAGATTTTTTGTTTTGTTTTTATCTCGATTTGTAAAATAAGTTTTCATTAATGTCCTTTGATTTCCAAAATTTTGTGAATTTTCCTATTTTCTAAGCAACTCTCATAAATTTTGGTCTCGTATGCGAGGTGTGGTGCGGGGGTGGAGTAAAAATTTCTTGAGAATTTCGAGTTGCGAAAATTCGCAACTGTTAGCCTTGTTAAATGCTTCTCTGGAACTCTTTGTTTCTATGACCCTCTTGTTTGACACTCCGAAATTAATTTATAATCTTTTGAATAATTTTAATTAGTGGTCATTAAAACCATTAATTCTTCACATCTTCTCCTCCCCACTGTAGTCGGCCCCTCTGCAGCGACGACATGATGCAGATGTGCACTATTTGTCTTATTCTTCTTGCATTGCTTCCCACCGGCTCTTTGTGCAAGCCACTGTGGTGGTGATCTTGGGGAGTTCCTCCTCTATGGCCCACAACTCGGAGGAGATATCATACTCGGGTTGGGCCCTCGCGCTCCTTCGCATCCAGGCCCGGCCCAGGAAGGGCCCCACCGGCGGGCCGGGACTTGACCCGGGGAGTCCTCCACATCGAGGTCCAGGGCGCCACCCTCTCCACCTTATCGAGGGGTATTGCGAAGCCCGGACTTATCTCGGCATCCATCGTCGAGGCGGCGCACTTCCCTGCGAGCCCGTCCGGGAATGTTGGTTGCGGGGGGAGGGACTCTCCATGGGAGGTGTCGCTACGATCTCTTGGCATTCCGTGGACCGGGGCTCTGAACTCGTTGCTCCTTGTCTGGCGATACCATGGAGCCATTCATGGTGCCGCATTAATACTATCATCCTTGGGTCATCGTGAGTTCTATCATCGCGATGACATCGAGGCGAGAGGCAACCGCGCTCGCCGTTTTCTATCAGGCGGGCGAGGATGCCAGGCCTCAGATATCATCATTGCTCCTCCATGCCCGGTGGTCCTCGCCCGATACGAGGTTATAGATGGTGGCCCCATCCTTGACCGGGAGATGGTCCGGCTTACTCTCTTATGGGCGTTGCGGTGGGTGGATATTATTTAGAGGCACCAACCACTTGACGTATGCTTTTGATAGACCACATTTTGAGATTACAATATGTTTCCGCCCGGCATATTGTACGGAGGAAGGGCTATCTTGGAGGTATTATATCGCATTTCGGAGGATGCGGTTGGCAGACGGAGGCGGTCTATGACCTCGTTATTCCATTTCGAGGATAGGGTCCACATGGAGGTCTGCCCATTTGAGGTCCTTGCCTCTTCTATTTCCTCACCTATTATGTCAGGTGCTTGAGCATATCGGGTTCCCGGCCGAGCCTTGATTGGAGAGTCGCCGCGGCTGTGAGGCCACCCTTACTATTGATCGATGGCGGGCCAGGCCTCGAGCCTTCCATCTTGCTGCTCAGGGATCATGCGAGACGGCCAGGCGATGATGGTCCTCGGGGACTTATCCACATGGCGAGCACCTTTAGGGAGCCTCTGACCCTGAGTTTCACCCGATATCCTCCGAGTCTTCAGCTCCACAGACCCCTTTGCTCTAGTAGCTCCGGCTTGATCACTGCGAGTCGATGCCCTCTACCTCCACGAGCTTTGGGCCCCATGCCCGATTCGGTTGATATAGCGGGCGGGACACCTCGCACGGCCCATGATGCATTACCTTCTCTGCCCGGGGACTTCACCGGCTCTCATGGAGCAGTCCGCGCATTCGGCCCACGGCGAAACTGTTTGCACTTCACGGGCCACCTTGGCGAGAGAAGGATGACGCAGGGAAGCTACGTAGCATAGATCGGGCCCGGCATCATGCGGCAGAGAGCCCGCTTGGGCACTCCTTGGCGTCTCTCGCGGGGCCCACAACTCGGGCCTCAGCTATCCCTCCCCGGGCAGGATCGGTTCCTCCGCCTTCGGCCCCTGCAGCTTCCTTAGATGTGTTGGCGGGCGTAGCGGCCGCCGGCCACTTCACGGCGGCATCTCGGCTTGCGGTGGGATGATCCTTCTCCGGCCCTGCCAGATTGAGGAGAGTACCACTTCCTCCTTAACTTTCTCGTTCTTTGGGACAATTAGTATTTGGAAGTGATATTCATACTGGTTATATTCTTACTTATGCACATGCCAATAAAAGCCATTTGTTTATAAAGAAGGCTTGTTGTTTTACTTCTCTTTAAAGTCGAAAATTTTGTAAATTCACCTTTATATATATATCTGAATCTATTTTTCTACTGCTATTTAAACTCATTTGCCCCTATATTATTGTGGTTTTGCCCTTCCTGTAAATTGAAAAATTGAAGCTCTATATAATACCAAATGCTAGAATGGTTCCATGCCTGATGGGTTATTGGTCAGTTGATGACCATGGTAATTACCCCCTATCTTCCACCATTCTCTAGCCACACACACAGTTCACATTAGTTTTCATCAATGGGCTAAAAAGCTACATTCTCCTTTTATTTTACAAAACCGGCCTTAGCTTCGTTGACGGCCCTTAATAGATTTAAGTTCCTTAGAAGAAGGCCGATATATGTCTTCGAAAAGAAAAGAAAAAGAAAGAGTCAAGTAAAGCCGTGTAGCTTTGCCTTGAAACTGACGGTCAGAAGTGCTACGACGAAAGCCTTTAAAACTGGTGCCTAAACCTTTGGTTGGGAGTCACCAACTTAGTGCTCGCTACATGGGTGGACGGGTGGAGTTTAGCGAGTTGTAGGTGCTGGATTCTCGAAATCATTCGAAATTAGGAATTGAAACACGAAGGTTTGTGGTCTATTGAAAGATCCTTTTAACTTGATGCCCTAAACCTTAGTTAGTTTGGAGTTGTCGGTGGATCCCCGTTACATGGAGTTTGGTGAAGTCGAGTTTTCAGCATTGCACCCTACAAAACAAATGAAGTATGAAATAAGTGAGGAACTGAATCTATTTAGGTTGGTGAATAGTATAAGGTATTGGCAGTAGTTTGGTTGTGGGGAGGTAGCATATAAATTATGGGTATAAACTCCAATTTAAAACACTTATTCGTGGAAGTTCAGCTTTCTTCGATTCTCGTGGAATAGATGTCAGACCAAACTTATTCCTGTATGGCATTTGTTCTTCCAAACTGGTCTTTATACCGAGCCCCACTCTTGCCATCGAATGGCATTATTTGTGATATGCTTTTGCAATAAAACAATCATTTTCGCACAAACATACTCGCACATCTTCCTTCTTTATCATTGTTAAGGGATACAGCAGTCTCTATTGGGGAGTGATTAGCGACTTCCAAATAAAGCAACATCGGTTTCATTTATAGCAGGTTTTATGCATTTTTGTACTAATCTAATTTCACAACTAATTGATGTACGGGGTCCCTTCCGACTTTGCTACTGATCACATTTTCAGAGCTATTTTAGTAGTTTCACAGATCGAATGCCTTCTATTTCTCCGAATTTGACCAAACACGTTGAACTCCGAGTCAATTCAAGACTCATGATCAAATCGTGAGGAAATTCGACGTAAATTTATTATGTGCGCCGGGAGTAAATCAAGTGAATTTCGGGGTTGTAAAATTTGGCAACTTGTAAATTTCAAGAAGAATTTTCGCAACTGGCGAAATTTCGTAGTTGCTAATTTTCGCAACCCCGTAAACATCGTCACCGTGCACCCCGTAAGCCATAGACCGTTTAATCACATTTCGTGGTTTTATACAAGTTTGCCTCATGTTTTGGTTCTTTAACACACTTTTGTAATTTCTCTACCGGCACTAATTTATATAAGCTCTACCATGTTGTAATCAAACTCAATTTTTTGTCACTAATCAACTGGGCCAGTACGAAGCCTTCTCACGCTGTGATTTTCTCTTCTTTACTTTCTTGCACTTTCTTGGTAGCCAAATGATTAGTGCCCAAAAAGTGCTATTTTGAACCATATTTATTATAGGTTTTGAGTGCTTTTTGTGTACTAATCATTGTACTAACCTGACAGTACACAAGGTCCCCGTTTATTCTAATGGACGTGATTTTGTGGCAAATTTTGCGCTTTTGCAAGCTTAATCGGTACAAAATTGTTGAGTCGATCCACACAAAGAATTGAGTCAAACTCATGATACAGATCATACACCGTATGAAAGAAGAGCAAAATGCAAGAAAAGGAGCTACAAGGAAATCGAGAACCTCGGGAAATTTCCTCCCGCCTCACATCACTACCCTCCCACTGGCCATAGATTTCCCGCCGCCTGCTTTGTTTTTGCTTTTGGTCTCTTTCGTTTTCCTTTCGCCTGATTGTAAGATTATTTTGGGAGGTTATTTGTACTCTTGTAAAGGGCTTTGACCATAAACTAAAACCAAGCTTACAAAAACTTGATCAATAAAATTTTAGTGGCAAAGCCACCTGCTTTTTCCAGCTTCGCTTCCTTTTTCTCTCTTCCTTTCCCGGCCAAGAACACACCTCCTGAGGATGACAACCTGCAGGATGGATGCTAGGTCGTTTTCTCCTCAAGCAGGAGGGTCAGTCAAGGCTGTGGTTTGAGGTAACTAACGGCTCCCTGCTTAACAAGTTTTTATTGGCATTTATGTTCCTATTTCTCACTCTAGGCTGGGAATCTCATTCGACATGCCTTCATTGATCAAGATTTAGCAATTCAGGTTCAATGGATGCTTATTACATCCACCGAGATTCATTAGTTGTTTTCTATTTGGCACGCAGGTAGATCGAGAGGCATGTTTTCATTTTCTCGGGAGCATTAATGCTCAATAAACGCCGCTTTTTCAAAGGGAAAATCAGTGGTTTAGTTTTTAAAGCTAACAAAGATCCCATTGGGAAATGACTATAGGTCATCTCCCCCAATGCGAGGAAATGGACCCCGGGACCCCCGCTGCCTCCAACCCAAAACCGTAGCCTAAACTCAAGAGATTTCTTTAAATTTTATTTTATTTAAATTCAAGCCAAACATTATCTCCCATTGTTTTACCAAATTCTTAAACTAAAGTGAATCTACCATTTCGAACTCCATACAACTCATTTGTACAAAGAAAACTCCATCCTCGTGTTCTAATCTTGTGAGTCGCTTATATCAGCAGTGAGTCGACTACGTAATGGAGGAAATTTAGGATACAAATATTGTTGATCTCGATCACCCACCGTAAGTAGCTAATCAAATGGCGCCGTTGTCAGATAAAAAGTCGAGCGTAAGTGATGAATTGTTAAACTTAGGATCCTCATCACAAGTATTGGTGAATCCCAAAACACTTTTTGCTTTTACTTTATTTTCCCAGTTAGCCACCGCCAGTTGATTCGATTCTTTATACCGCCCATACTAAAACTTTGCTTAATTTTTTTAGCTACTACAAGTAACATTTCTAAGTAGCCCCGTGTCTCTTTGCGGTTTCGCTCCAGTTGCTGCAGACTTTATGCAAATCCTCGATAAGAACACTTCATGTGCGTATCGAGAGAACTAAAGGTCCCCACGTGGAGCGTGGTTTAGTTAGTATATTACAGCAATCGGGATGAGCCTCCTTAACGAGCAAACAAAGATAGTCGCCAGCCGGCAAAGAAACCCTAATGCCCATCGATCTATGAGGGATCACATACACCACCTGTAGAGCACCTCATGCATAATTCCCCGCCGAGAAGTGCCCGGTGAGACCCCACCTAAAGGCTCCCCGGCTCCCAACTTTCATGGTATGAGAATGAAAACCATACACTAGCATCAGAGCCTGAGGAAGTATGCACAACTTTAAAGAGGGTACAATTGACATGGAGTCGGGGTTGAAGGCCTTCCTATCAATTTTCAAAGACAAAGCCACCTTGGCTTAATTCACCGAGGCTAAGAACCATCGTGAACTCAAGCGAATCATAGTGCACTTTAAGAAATTCTTCAAAAGACACACAAGACCAACAATTTGAAGAGACAATCTACACGCTATGCCCATGACAATGAAAGGTTTCGACAATGGGCCGAGAGATACATGGAAACCATCAAAGGCATGCCCACACCATGGATTTATTACGTGGATGTCAGGAATCATTTTATGATGGAATGTCCCCTCGCACATGAGAACCGTGAGACCATGTGAGGGGACTCTACAAAATCCCGGATGGAGGAAAATGGATTTCCTTCAACTATGAATAGACATCCAAGGCTTCTAGATTTGAGCCAAATCCCGGTGGGAGGCAAGGTCACGCCTCTCTATCTCGATCCGACCATCATGGATCCAACCGAGTCCCAAGCAAGACTATATAATTCGACCTATCACCTATTCTTTCTCTCGGGAAATAACTCAGACTGTGGTTATACAAACAATTTCTGTAACAAAATCATTTTCATATATAAAAGAACTACCACCGGAGTGGTGTCCCTCAACATCTATATACATATACTGAGTCCCATTTACTTATACATGTACATTTTTTTTCTAATACAAAACATCAGAGATCGTAAGCAGTGCGGTGAGCACCTATCTCCGAGTCGCTCGCTTCGTCGCGGGATGTCCCGGCCTCTATCCTGTCTTTTGTCTTCACCTACACCCGATTGAACATCCGTGGGCTAAGCTTTACGCTTAGGGAATATACATGGACAACCACCAATGGTGACTGCCATGTTTATAAGTATATGCATTTCATATCTATACAATTTCATATAACTTTTTATTCTTTATCATCTTTACATTCCTATTTCATGTCACATGTCTCTCCCGTTCTTGACATAACTCCCATTCATACTTTTACTATATTCCTGTGCTTTGTCATCTTTTACTTATCTCTATTGTTCTTAGCACTTATGACATCATGTGTTCATAGCATGTTCCATCTATTCATTAGGTATGTCTATTATATATATTCCTTATATCACATGAACCTTATGTCATAAGTGGTGGTATGTCATATTCTTATACATATATTAATTCCCATGCTTATATACTATATTTCATTTTATATGTTCTATTTTCATGCATCAAGTATCATATACCGTTGTCATGTACCGTTTTCACCATCATGTTCACGCATCTACATATGTATCAGGTTCATGTATTCATTTCTATATATCAAGTTTCTCTATTTTACTTTTCATATTACTTTCTCTTTCATATTAGCTTTTCAGATCATTTTACATTCTTATACATTTTCATATATCATGTTGGATCGTATATCTCATGTTACAAAACTTGTCATCACATAGCAGGGCTATGCTTCTCATATCATATCATATCTTTTCACATGTCATATTCAAATCATTTGTTTTACGTTTCACAACCAGATAAACCTTAGAAGTGGATAAAGGAAACTGGCAGGGCCCGGCGCTGTACCACTGCGGTGAAACAAAGGGTCTATAAGGGCCCGGCGCTATACTCACCAGGCGAAACGTTGGTCTATGGGCCCGGCGCCGCATCACTGCGGCGAGACAATGACCATCTATGCGGCCCGAAGGCGCCGTACCACCGGGCGGCGGGTCGCTGGTCTATAAGGGCCCGGCGCCGCGACACAGCGAGACAATGACCATCTATAAGGGCCCGAAGGCACCGTGGTGACCCTTTCGGCCACCGTGATCCAAACGGATTCATCTCATCAATCTAAACCATTCCCTCGATATCGAATCCTGTATGTCATGCACTTGTTTTTCCTAATGTGCATGTCTATCTATCCCCCTACTAGGTTCTAAGCGTATTGGAATCCATGTGTATTTTATGTTCATTATATATCTCATATTTCCGAATCATTATTGTCATTCGGTAATCATATGTGAGATATATATACCATCATTTATTCTTATCTTTGCATTTTTCATATCTCATATCTCCCTTTACACATTTACATATAACTGAATATATACTTATGTCATATTCTATATTTGTCATATACTCATGATTATATATGTTCCATACATATAATTTACACAGGCATATGCAATATATACTATCATTACTTTAATCAGACTGCTTTCCTCTATCTCGTAGTTTCATATTACGGTTCTCCCATTTCTTTCTTAACAATACATGTATATCATTTCATATAGGTCTATTCCATATCACATTTCGTTCATGTTTTAGCTATTCATATTCCATCTCTTCACTCTTGTATTCATATCATATATTCATCTCCTATATTAGCATATAACATTTGCATATGTCCTATCATCATGCATGCCTTTACTCATTCTTATATTCATATATGCTTATCATTCGTGTACATGTACTCATTCCTGGTAACATCTTATATCTTGTTAACTTATATCTTCATGTACTTTATTATCATATCTTTGCGACATATACCAATACATTTCTATACTCTGTACGTTTTTACTTGTACTTTTATCAGATCAGTCTTTAACTCCCATAGGAGTTACAGAACTTCTATACTCTATATGTGGAGGTACTTATACACGTACTTGTACTTTTAGCTATCTTATATTTGTATCTATCTTATATTATGCATGATATACCATGATTATCATATCTACTTACTGTTTTTCCTTATTTCTGGATCTAATATGAGTTCCCATTTTTTCATACTATGTATGGCTGTATTCTTGACTCGATGGGCTTTCCATAGAGTCCAAGAACACCCAAATCGGAGTTTAAACGAAGGAGATATGACCTTCCGGGTCGAGGTCACGTAGTCAACCTGCACGAGCCGACCTGAACTGGACGAGCTGACCTGACCTGGACGAGCTTGATCTAACACCTTGGTCTGACATCTAATATCCTCCTCAGGCATATGAATGTATTCTTGACTCAATGGGCTTTCCATAGAGTCCAAGAACACCCAAATCGGAGTTCAAAATGAAGGAGATATAACCTTCCGAAGTTGGAGGTCATGCGTAGTCAACCCAGACGAGCTGACTTGAACTGACGAGCTGACCTGACCTGGACGAGCTCGATCTAACACCTTGGTCTGACATCTAATATCCTCCTCAGGCATATGAATGTATTCTTGACTCAATGGGCTTTCCATAGAGTCCAAGAACACCCAAATCGGAGTTCAAACGAAGGAGATATGACCTCTAAGTCGAGGTCATACGTAGTCAACCCGTACGAGCCGACCAATCACGAGCTGACCTGACCTGGACGAGCTCGATCTAACACCTCGGTCTGATATCTAATATCCTACTCAGGCATATGAATGTATTCTTGACTCAATGGGCTTTCCATAGAGTCCAAGAACACCCTAATCGGAGTTCAAACGAAGAAGATATGACCTTCCGAAGTTGGAGGTCATACGTAGTCAACCTGCACGAGCCGACTGAACCGACGAGCTGACCCGACCTGACGAGCTCACCTAACACCTCGGTCTGACATATAATATCCTCTCAGGCATATGAATGTATTCATGACTCAATGGGATTCCATAGAGTCCAAGAACACCCAAATCGAGTTCAAACGGCTGAGATAGTGACCTTCCTGCTGGAGGTCATGCGAGGTCAACCCAGACGAGCTGACCTGACCTGGACGAGCTCGATCTAACACCTCGGTCTGACATATAATATCCTACTCAGGCATATAAATGTATTCTTGACTCAATGGGCTTTCCATAGAGTCCAAGAACACCCAAATCGGAGTTCAAACGAAGGAGATATGACCTTCCGAAGTTGGAGGTCATACGTAGTCAAATCCTGAACTGGACGAGCTGACCTGACCTCGGTGAGCTCGGTCTAACACTTTGGTCTGACATCTTATATTCTGCTCAGGCATATGAATGTATTCTTGACTCAATGGGCTTTCCATAGAGTCCAAGAACACCCAAAACGGAGTTCGGACGAAGGAGATATGACCTTCCGAAATTGGAGGTCATACATACCAAATCCCGACGGCCGACCTCGAACCGGAAGAGCCGAGCTTTACGCACGAGCCGGGTGCCGCTGCAGACGAGGTCCGGGCGACCTTACAAGATGAGGTCTGCTAACCTCTGTTGCATGAGTTCTGCTGACCTCTGCTGCATGAGGTTTGGTCAATCTCTACCGACCTCGTTGCATGAGGTCCTACGATCACGCATGAGGTCTCTGGCCGAATTCTCCTCACTCCATTTGACTGTTCGGAGTAAAAAGACCATAACTTGGTCTACAGAGGTCCGAATTGAGAAATTCAAAAGCCTATCATCAAGTTTATTGATGTGGCTACAATTTACTAGAAGGACTCACTTCTAAATTCCCTTTATTTCTTGCCTAAAAACCCGTTCTAATGTCCGGCTACTGCATATGATCAAAAATAGGGAATTTTCTGGGTTCAACTTGCAACTAGACCCTTCCCAAAACACATATCTAGGAGCCTTAGAATTCTTCTCAACTCAACCCTACACGAAATGAGTTTAGGAGTTCCCAAACCCAAACCATATACAAGATAGAGGGTTCTAAACCATGTATCTAAACGTTCTAGACCAAAACTAGACTTCCATACTCCCATAGTTTTCATATAAATATTCCTAGTTCCTTACTAAACCATATTTCCATACTTTTCTATACAAAATCATAGTTCCATACAAAACTATACTCAAATTCCATACCAATACCCATAGTTCCATACAAATATTCCTAGTTCCATGCTTGTGATCTTCTCTTTTCTTTTCCTTCTTTCTTCTTTTTTCTTTTTCTTTCTTTCTTTCTTTTCTTTTCTTTCTTTCTTTCCTTTCTCTTCTCTTCTCTCTTATCCGTTGCCTCTTACTCCTAAGACCAAAATGAGATATTATTCGGGTCTTATCCTCGATTTGATCTTATCTCCTTTATTTCACTTTCTAAGATGTAAACTTCCTCCCTTCCTTCAAGCCACTTGCTCCTTCCACAATTTTTCTTCCTTGTTTCATTCTAATATCTTTCTTTTATTACTCTTTGGTCCTCCAACTCTTTGTTATTCTTAATTTAACTCATGCATATTCCTACTTGGGCATATGAACTTATTAAATTAGGACCCTTGGGTCACGAATTGGTAATTTATTAATTTACCCTTAACTGTTGTATTAATTCAAAGTTCTTGCTTATTTTATTTTATTCCGGATAACTATACTTTTTACTTTTTTATTATACTCCTAAACATGTTCAAAACTGCTAGGTATATTTCGGGGGTGTTACAAAGGCATGTAATGAGACCCTCGAAGAACCCAAAGTGGGAGGCATCTATTCACTATGCAGGATGTGGAATTGGAAGGCTAAGCTATCCATCTCGCTAGGAGGGTGGGAAGAACTAGAAAGAAAAGGCTACATGAGGTCCAGCAAATGGACTAAGTCCCCTCCACAGACCAAACCATGCTTCAATTGCCAATCCACTGGTCACCCAGGAGAGCATTGTCCAATTGCTCCCTCAGTAAGGGATTTGATGGTTGAACATGCAAATGTAGTGGGCCAAAATAGGCCATCAGCTGATGCCCCGTATGGCAACACATATAACCCCAACTGGAGGAACCACTCAAATCTCTTTAAGCCTCAAATTTCCAAAGATATGTTCCCCAGAGCACAAAGAGTTAACAATGCATGGGTCCACCTCTCGCCAGCGGTTGAATGACCAACCTCATCTACCGTCGAATCGCTATTGTAAATTTGAGCAAGGTGGTGTGAGTTTATGGAAGAGCAAAAGGGAATCAATGTGCAATTGGCCCAAAGAATTGATATTGTGGAAAGCACCCTGAACAAGAATATAGATGGGCTCCAAAGTGATCTCAATCAGAAAATAGATAATCTACAGTACTCCATCACCAGGATTACTAATCTGTTGGAGGTACAGGAGAAAGAAAGATTCCCTGCCCAAACTCAGCCTAATCCCAGGGGAGTCCATGAGATAGGTTCTGCCAGCAACCCTGCCCCAAGGATGGATGAAGTAAAAGCAGTGGTCACGTGGAAAACAGGTTGATCAACCAGTGCCTAAACCTGCTAAAGAGACCAAAGAAGAAGAGGGAGTGGAGCTAGAGCACATATTAATCAAAGAAGATTCAATGAAGAAAAACATGCCCCCTCCATTTCCTCAAGCACTAAGAGGCAAGAAGAAAATCACAAACCAAACTGAAATTTTGGAGGTGCTAAGGCAAGTGAAGGTGAATATCCCATCGTGCTGATAAGATGCATTAAACAGTCCCAACATATGCAAAATTTTTGAAGTGACCTGCGGTACGCAATCAAGAAAGGGTTGGGCATTGAAAGTTTCAATGTAACGTGTTAGTGCTATCATTCAGAGTAAGACCCCGATGAAATACAAGGATCCAGGATCCCCACCATTTCAAGTAATATCGAGGAACTTGGTGTAGATAGTGCCAATCGCTGATTTCAAGCTGCAGTAAACCTGCTACCATACTCAGTGTACAAGCAGCTGGGTTTAGGGGAATTAAAGCCTACCACCATCACCTTATCTTTGGCTGATAGATCAGTGAAAATTCCTAAAGGCATAGTTGAGGATGTTTTGGTGAAGGTGGACAAATTTTATTATCCGGTGGACTTCGTAGAGTTTCTGACATTTGTTGTATGGGCAAGGGGCATCAACCAAGTGCCCACATTTTGTTTTGCTTTCCTGCCTTATTTTATTTATTTCGATTTATTTAGTTTTCCTCTTTATATTTCCTCCAATTCTTAATTTAATCTTTGTTTCTAGCTTATTTTTTCTATTTTTCTGCATTTTTTTAATTTTTTATGTTCATTTTTGTAGTTTCACAAAATTGTGTAGTGTGGGAGATGCCGGAGCCAAAGGAAAGCCTAGAAATTTTTGCATTGCACCAGAATGCACATATTTCAATTGTGCGAATTTTCGCACTTAACAAGAGCTCCATTTTTGCTTCGCCTTACAACTTTTTTCATCCAACCCCGCTTAGATGCTTAGTACCAAGCAAGCTAGAGAGTAGAATCTAAATTCAACACAAAGAACACTTTTGAAATATGAAAGTGAAATTTCAATCAAACTGGTCACTTTTTTTTCTCTCTCTTTTCTTCTAACTTGTCAATGTTGAAGCCCAAAATGTATGAATATATGAATGAATAAGTTTTGCTAAGTCTCCCATCCAACAACGATCACATCTCATCAAGGAGGTAACACTCCTTCCCTAACTTTCCAACTGAGCCCCACTGGCGGACAATGAGACATTTGGTCGGGGGAGAGTTAGCGAAGGAAGTGGCATTTTATGTTTTTGTTATTACTTTGAGCGCCCATTTTGTATATTCAAAGGGCTTGTCGGTTTTCCCTTTTGTGAAGTCATATACTATACAAATCTTACTTTTCAATTCAAATTGCAACCCATTATGACCCATGTTTTGGTTTCGCTAACTCCGCAAGTTGGAAAATTGAAACTTTGTCTAATCCTGTTGATGTTAGATTGATGCCAGTTTCAGTTGAGTGGATGATTAGTTGGAATTCCTGTTACTGACCTTTTCCACCTCTAGCTAACCACACACCTGGCAAGGGTACATCAAAGCCAACAATAGGTCGAAGAACCACCTAACCTCAACTGCAAACCCACTCTAGTTTCGTTGACTACCTTTATCAGTTAAGGACCCCATGAAAGGAGGCCAATGTGTCTTCCAAAATGAAAAAGAAGTGAAAAGAAAAAGAAAAAGAAGAAAATTGCAACGCTAGCCTTTGAAACCTCTAGCACGGTCCGCTGGGTATATATAAGCCTTAAAGCCTCTGCTCTAGTTAACCTGCTAGGAGCCACCGACTTTGTGCTCGCTACACGGTGGATGTGGGTGAGTTTAGTGTTGTAAAAGTGGAGTTTCAAATCATTTGGAGTCCCGGTGAAACCTCGAAGATAGCTATTTAAAAGATCCTACGACTCGTGCCCTAAGCCTTAATTGGTCGGGAGTCACTCAGAGAGCCCTCACATGGACTTTGGTGAGGTTGATTACTCAGCATTGCACCCCTACAACACAAAAGAGTTGTGGAATAAGAATGTCCTGATCTATTTAGGTTTGGTTAGCATGCTAGCTGTGGGCAAAGAGCTGTCGGGGGAGAGTAGCTAGCGCTTATCATGAGAACCGATTAAACAAACACTTCAGTTTTAGCGGACGTTTTGGTTGATTCACTAAGATTGAGGCTTTGATACTCATTTTTTGTATGGCATTCATTATCTCTAGATAGTTACATAATGCGTCGATATTCTTACTAGTGGTTAGGCAATACTCATTCAACCTTTCAAATACCATTTTTGTGAATGATGATTTTGTTTCATAGATGCTCCTTTCTTTCTTTCTTCATTGCTATGGACTAGCAATGTGGTCAGGGTGTGATTAGGTAATGTGCTATTTTGAACCATTTATTATAGGTTTTGAGTGCTTTTGTGTACTAATTACTGTAATTAAATCTGATTTACACATTAAGGTCCCCTCGCTATTCTAACGACGCATTTTGTAAGCAAATTTGCGCTTTTTGTGTTAATCGTACAAAATTGTTGAGTCGATCCAAGCACTAAGAATTCGAGTCAACCTCAACATTACTGCATCAAATACCACAAAGCAAGGTTAGTAAAATGCAAAGCAAAGTGAGTTACAAGGAAATTCGGGAGCACCCGAAATTTCCTCCGCCGCTACTATTATTCCTCCCGCCCCAGCTGATTTCCCACGCCTGCTTGTTTTTGCTTTTTTGGTCTCTTTTGGTTTTCTTCCTTTTTGCCCGGGACAAAGAATATTTGCAGAGGTTATTTGTAATTTTGTAAATGGGCTTTGACTACAAAATTCAAACCAAGCTTTCATATTAAAAACTTGGATCAATAAATTTAGTGGCAAAGCTTTTAGCTCGCTTTTTCTCCAGCTCGCTTCCTTTTTCTCTTCCTTTTTCTCTCGTCAAGAAACACACCTAAGGATGACAACTCGTGAGGATGGTTACAGTCGCTTCTCCTCAAGTATGAGGTCATTTTGCCAGTAATTGAGGTAATTCACCTGCCTCTGCTTTTTAACGCAAAGTTTTTATTGGCATTTATGTTCTCATTTCTCACTCTAGGTTAGAACTCATTTGATATGCCTTCATTGATCAGTATTTAGCAATCTTTTAGGGTTCAATGGATGCTATTGCTGATCCACCGAGATTCATTAGTTGTTTTCTATTCACACCAGAGGTAGATCTAGAGGCATGTTTTCATTTTCTATGAGCATAATGTCAATAAAAGGTTTTTCTAAAAGGGAAATCATAGGTTTAGTTTTTTAAAAGAATGAAGTCCCATTTGGGAAATGACTATAGTCATCTTCCCACCAGGAAATGGACCTGGGACCCTCGCCTGCCTCTAACCCAAACCCAGAGCCCGAAACTCAAGGAGACTTCTTTTAATTTTATTTTATTTAAATTTCAGTTTTCCAAACATTATCTCCCATTGTTTTTACCAAATTCCTTAAACTAAAGTAAAATTCACCATTTTAACTCCACTACAACTCATTTCAGACAAAGGAAACTCAATCCTCGTGTTCGACCCTAGAGGCCGCTTATACTCATAGTGAGCTTAATTACTAGCAAAGAGGAGGAAATTTAGGATACAAATATTGTTGATTCTCGATCAATTCTACTGGCATGAATCACCAAACACCCTTGATGATGACAAATCAAGGGATGCTTACTAATACCCCCGATCCTCAAAGGGGAAGGCCACTGCGTGTTGTTTTGAAGTTTTTACGCATGTTCCTGCGTGTTCTTCATGTATGTATTTATGGGTATTTCAGGCTCTCGTTTCACCTAGGTTAAAATCTCTCAAGCATGCTCTCCTAATGTGGTATTTGGCAAGCTGGTTCAAGTGATACTTCACTGACCCATCGGTGCCCGCTATCGTCTCCTATTGGCTATCGTAGGTAGTGTTTTGAGACGCGTTTTCACCGCAGTGATATCGCTTCAATCAAATGCCATCTTTCAAAAGGGAAAACTCCAAGGGTCTAGGTTTTAAAGCTAAATGAAGATCCGGTTCGGGAAATGACTATATGTCATGCTCCCAAACGCGAGGATAAAGACCCGAGTACATGTTGGTTAACCTAGAACCCTAAGCCCAGTGGCCCGAGACTTCAAGGATTTCTCTTTTAACTTTTTACATCGGCTATGACCATGAAGTACCGAAAAGGTCCACATGGTGGATGAATGGGTCCACATGTCCCCATGTACTCTTTCTAAAAATATTGGGGGCTCAAACTTGACTTCGTAATGACACTGACTATCAATTTGCCTCAGGAGCATGCAAATACATGGGTATTCATGGACAAGAGGATCTTTGGTTTTTTTAATTCATGCCCTGTGAGTTTCTATGATCCTTCTCATCATTGAAGATCCAGGTGACTTAGTTCGCCATGCCAAAGGACAAAAGTCTGGGTCTTATTCGGGTCAGAATGTGATGTCACACGCCCGATTCCGGCTCGACCCGACATTGGCGATCCGAACCGAGTTCGGGGGTGCGAGACCATATACTTGGACTCTTTACCTGATTTTATTTTTTTTTCAAAGCCGAACTTGTATCTGTGGGTATGGCCCACATCTTGTAAATGTAATCAAATATATTATATACAAATCAGTTAACTACTGACCGAGTGGTGTCCATCAAAATCTAGACATATAACGAGTCCCATTTACAAATACAAACTCGCATTTCTTTTACATTTACAAATCGAGCATCTAACTGTACATGTAGTGAACCTCATGTTGTGTCGCCTACCAGATATGATGGTTTCAGATGCCTTCTCCCGCACCTACACGGACAAACTCACATGTTTTACGCCAGCTTTAAACATATTTTATAACTTATATTTAAACACATGCATTTATACTTTAATCACAATATAAACAATAACCGAGCATCGGAATCTCAAGGAATTCATATCATCAAATGTATAACAAGTCGATCATATTCGCAGCAAACTTAGACATATTACAATGGCAAGGCATCTAATTCGTCTCTTTTACATGTATCATGACTTTCTCAGGTTTTCATGTCGTTTTCCTATTCATGTCATTGACATAATTTCGCTTTTACTTGTACCTGCACTTTTAACGTAATTTTACATCTCCCAAGTAGGAGCATATCATCCACTCGTATCGAATCCTATACTTAGAGCAATCTACTTACTCATCTTTACACTTACGGCAAGACTTTAATTTTATCTCTGAACTTATACTTATAACATTCTCGATCTTATACTTACTCTCAGATCTTATACTCATGATGACTTATTCTTATTCCCATCTCCCGTAGGACAATGCATTATCTCGCATTCCTTTATATATACTAGACGAACTTATACATATACTCTAGATCTGAGGCATTTATCATGTACCAAGTACTCTATCCTGCCTTATACTGTTCAGGATCTCCCGAGGAGTTATGTAGCTTATGCTTATACAGAGGTACTTATACACGCATCGGTACTTTATATCTATCTCGACCTCCCGTAGGAGCTACAACTTATGCTTTTACACCACAGTTTATATTTTAATACTGAGTTTACACTCTATTCTGAGGTAATCCGTGAGGTACTATAGAGATATTACGAACGATACCTATATTGCTAACTTATCTCATACTAAGTACCCGTATACTACAAAACTTATAATCGTACTGTGATCTTATACTTGTATCACGGCATATCCTTGCCCACGGAACTTATACTTGTATATCGAACTTATACATGTATTTCGCATCTTATATCGTCTTACAAAGCATATACTTGTCTTACTTTATCTATACTTGTTTTGGCGTAACTTATACATGTATTTTAGATCTTATACTTATATTACGAGTTTATTCCGTATTTCATCTTAGTCTTATTACTGAAAGCATATACATGTCATTTCGATCTACACTGAGCTTATTCTGATGCATTAAAGTACCCGTAGGTACTAATTCGACCATTATACTTAAGTACACGAAAATTAATCGACTTATACTTATATTACAAGATTCTATACTTATTTTATCGATACGAGCACCAAGTACTACAGAACTCTATACTTATTTTATCGATATGAGAGCACCCAAGTACTGTACGATAATTTATTCCATCGATAATGTGAGTACCCGTAGGCACTCATAGAGATTAATCGCACACAGAGTACCTGAGTTCAGCGCACTGCATACAGAGGCACATTCAGATCTATTCTTATTCTTACCTGTTATCTTATCATATGTCTATCCTAATTACCTAGACTTCCCTCATCTCCAGGCAAGAGAAATGAGAGGACGCAGATATTGGGAAAATTCAAGGTACAATACACAGAGTGCCGAAGACTAGTAGGAGTGCCGGCACTGCTTCAGACGGCTCGCCCACGCAACAGAGGTCGAGCACCGGGCCAGGAGTGCCGCCGAGCACCGCTCAGACATGCCGCCCACGCAACGTGAGCGCCATAGCACCACCGTGGAGGCCACACCAATCAAAACATGGTAACCCACGCAACAGGAGTGCCATAGCACCAAATGTGAGCGCCGGCACCAATGTGAGTGGCCGGCACCATCGAGTGCCAAGACCAACCGTGACGCTCCACTCATTCATTTTCGGTCCTAGGTAGTCATATGATCATATGTCTTTCGTAACTCCCATCGTATCTTAATCACATTCTGTTCATGACATATTGCTTTTCATGTTCATGTTCATGTTTCGCCATTTTCATATTTCATATACTTATACAG